>JBBPJP010000306.1:0-29368 GCA_038088775.1 Boletus barrowsii
GGGCACAGTTGAAATGAAATGCTGCCCTCGGTCATGCTCTTTCTTGCAGGACAAGGAGTCATTCCTACGCCACGCAGATAAGGAAGAAGAAGAAAATGCCTACTTCGCTTATGCAGTACGTGCAGCTTTAGATAAGCCTACCCCTAAGAAGGAACCTACAGATGAACTAGTCCCAAAGGAGTTCCACAAGTATTTAAAAGTATTTCATAAAGGAGAATTGGAAAGAATGCTGATTAGGAAACCATGGGATCACGCCATCGATATGAAAGCCACATTTACCCCTAAGAAAGGATGGCTCATCCCCTTATCCATTGAAGAACAACAGGAGGTTTCCGCATTCATTGATGATCAACTTAAGAAGGGTTACATACGACCTTCTAAGTCCCCACAAACATCACCTGTGTTCTTCGTACCAAAGAAAGATGGATGAAAATGGATGGTACAGGATTACCGATACCTCAATGAGCACACGGTTAAAAACAATTACCCGCTACCCCTAATTTTGCAACTGGTCGATAAACTCAAAGGGGCACAGCTATTTATGAAAATGGATCTCCAATGGGGATACAATAACGTACACATCAAAGATGGTGACGAATGGAAGGCAGCCTTTGTATGCTTCAGAGGAGCATTCGAACCCCTCATCATGTACTTTGGGCTATGCAACTCCCCCGGAATGTTCCAAGCAATGATGAATGAAATCTTTGCCGATATGGACGACATGGTCGTTGTCTACATTGACAACCTTATGATATTCACCAAAACCGACGATCGGGAAAAGCACAACAAGATAGTATTAGAAGTGCTCCAATGTCTAGAAGAAAATGATCTATTTGTAAAACCAGAGAAATGCTCGTTCCACATCACAGAAGTTGAATTTCTGGGTATGATCGTAGGAAAAGATGGTATAAAGATGGACGAAACAAAGGTCAAGGCCATCGTAGAATGGCCAACACCAAAGAATGTCCAAGGAGTTAGGAGCTTTCTAGGATTAGCTAACTTCTATCGAAGGTTCATCCAGGATTACGCCAAGGTGGCTAGACCACTAAATGACCTAACAAAGAAGGAGAACCCTTTCGAATGGAAGCAGGAACAACAGGAGGTGTTTGACACGCTGAAACATCATTTCACTACAGCCCCTATCCTTGCCTTCCCAGATGATAATGCTCAGTTCTGCTTAGAAAGCGATGCTTCTGATTACACAACAGGGGCAGTTCTATCCATACAGAAAGATGACAAATGGCACCCTGTTGCCTACTTGTCACATTCAATGTCTCTGCAGGAACGGAATTACCCTATCGCCGACAAAGAAATGCTCAGTGTCATCCGTTTGCTGGAAATATGGCGCCACTACCTAGAAGGCGCACACCATGAATTTGAAATTTGGAATGATCATGCGAATTTGCAATTCTACATGACTCGTCAAGATCTCAACAGGAGACAAGCACGTTGGGCGCAATACTTATCGCGCTTCAATTTCAAATGGATCCATAAGCCCGGAGCTTCTATGGGAAAAGCAGATGCTCTCTCTCGACGAGAAGATCACACTATCGGTCTAGAAGACGATAATAAAGGAGTATTAGTAATCACCCTGGAGAAGATTAGGGCACAACACATTCTGCTCTCCGATGAAGGGGATCACATAAAACAGCGAATAGCAGATGCCGCTAGCCATTTCAAAGAAGAAGATGTCCACAGATTATGTAAAGATTGGGGCATCTACATGGAGGATGATGGATTCCTTTACGACATGCTCCACAGGCTCTACGTGCCTGATTATAAAGATCTATGCATGGAAGTCGTGCGGTTACACCATGACACCCCTATGGCTGGACATGCCGGTTCAGACAAGACACTAGATTTACTGCAATGCAGTTATTGGTGGCCAGGTTTAGCCACATTTGTAAAGAGCTACATTGCTCGATGCGATCGATGCCAATGGTTCAAGGGAACTAACCAAGCCCCAGCTGGCTTGTTACGCCCCCTTCCTATCCCTGATCATCCATGGGAACACATATCAGCGGACTTCACCATGGATCTCCTGCTCTCCCAAGGATATGATTCTATTCTGGTAGTAGTTGACAGGTTTTCAAAGGAAGTTGAGTTGATTCCTTGCACAAAGACCACAACGGCACTCGATACAGCTAAACTATATCTCAACCATGTTTGGAAGCATCATGGTCTTCCATCTTCTATTGTCTCCGACAGGGGCCCACAATTTGCCAGTACGGTTATGGCAGACATTTGCCGCTCCCTCGGTATTAAACCTAAATTATCCACCACTTTCCACCCACAGACGGATGGACAAATGGAGCATATGAATTGCGAAGTACAGCAGTTCCTTTGCCTCTTCACATCAGAAACACAAGATAAATGGGTTGATTGGCTAGCCATCGCTCAGTTCTCTATCAATTCCAAGAAAGCCACTGCAACGGGAAAGTCCCCGTTCGCAGTCACAGGGTCATATGAGCCACGCATGGGAGTCGAGGCATGCAACTCTAAAGCTCCCACTGCCCTGGAATTTACCGACCGCATGGCTGACACGTTGGAACAAGTAAAATCTAATTTATCCATGGCTCAGGACCGCATGAAGCTTAATGCTGATAAACACCGATCTGATGCCCTGGCATATGCCGTTGGGGATAAGGTTTGGTTGGCTACATCAAACTTGCATTTGACATGCACTTCATGCAAGCTCTCTGAGTATTGGCTTGGACCCTATGAGGTTCTCAAACTCATGGGACCCAATGCAGTTAAATTGCAACTCCCCTCCTCTATGAGGATTCACCCTATCATCAATGTCTCATGATTAAAGCCGTATAAGGAGAGATTGCCTGGACAATCCACCTTCCGGCCCAGACCAGTTCTAGTAACCGAGGATCGTGATGATGAATGGGAAGTTGACTATCTGGTTGATTCTAGGTTCAAGGGCCGTCGCCTAGAATACCTCGTGCATTGGAAGGGCTATGATGACACTGATCGTACATGGGAGCCGAAGTCTAATCTCACACATGTGCGGGACGCGCTTCGAGATTTCCATTGGGCTCACCCCTCGGCACCGCGCACCCTGGACATGTCATCTGCCGATTTCTCTAAATTGTTTGTGGGCTGTGAGAATTTCACCACAGTGCATCCACGCAAATTGCCTTTTGATCGCCTGGAAGTCAATCTTTAGCCCGGGGGTGCATCCGGGTCAACAATGCTCTTGACACTATATAAGCGCATTCACTTTTGGTCGAGCCTTGCTCCCACAACCCACATACATCGGAATGTCTTCCCTCTATGTTCTCCTCCTCCTCCTTAACATATACACTGAACTCTCTGACAACGGACCTTTTTATGCTTTCTTCTCTTTCTTCTACTTTGCTCTTCTTTCTTCTTTCCCTCCTCATTACCGATCCTATTTAATCCCTATGGTCGGCCTCCTCCCCATAAACATATCGGTCTATTCCCCCTCCGACGACGGGTCTTATGTATGACTCACAGGCTGTCCATGATGATGGATGGGATTCACAGGATGATCCAACTGGCGGATGGGGTTTACAAGGTCTCACCAGACAGAATGCTGGCAATCCTCTCCTTGACTGGGCAAACACAGTCCCTGAACACCACATCCTGGACCATGACATCCCCTTCGGCATCATACGCAACACTACTCATTGGAACTTTGTCTATGCAGACCACAGTGAAGTCTACACAGCTAGAAGCGAGTCTTCTATCTGGAGAGAGCATGATGCATGGGTTGCAGCCAAAGCAGACGATTGGGGTACTCAACGGCCGGTCATCTTCACCTTTGCCAACTTCATACGGAACTCAGAGTTCCGCTGGGATCCTATCCTCCCTTCCCCTGGTGAAGAAGTCTTACCGCTCCCTGACTACATCCTTCCTGGCGAAGATGGTCCTATGACAGATGGTGCCGTAGACGGCTTCTGGGACTGGTGGAACCCACGTCCTGAAGCCTTGGAGTGGCCAGACACACTCCATCCAGATCCAACCACCATGAGGGCACTGCAACTCTGGCATGCCACAATGAGATGGCCTGACGATGTCAAATTCCACGATGCTCCAGAGCAGTGATCAATCAGGATGCTTGATCTTAGGATGGGGAAAGTGTTACAATCACCTCGTTAACGGTAATGGACTTAATGTTTCTTTTCTTTTTCACCTAACCCCTATCTATTCTCTTTCACATGGTCATGCTTCTATTCATATCCACTTACCTTCTCTTCCATTCCCTTTCATTTCCCAAACATGCGCATCATGCCTGTTTGGCTATGCATACCAGTGCTGCCACATACATGCACATCACGCATGTATGGCTGTGCTGCCACACCTCATGTGTTACTCATGTTACCCAGTACCAAGGATACTTACCATATATAGCATAGCATAGCTTGGTCTGTGCACACATGTACTTACTATATAAACCCCCAATACATTGCCAGGAGGACCTCAGTCTTGTCCTCTTGGAGTTTCCCCCTCAGGCAACTCTAGTCTTCACTTCTCATTAGTCGTCTTTTCTTTTGTTCAAGCAACCTAGCACCAGCTTCACTTAAGTGTGAGTCTGAGGGTTGTTTCAGGTGGTCTGGTAAGTATCTTCAAATCATATCTACGTTCCATCCTTGATATCCCTGCAGCTGAAAGTCCCGGTCCCACTTTGCTCCAAATTCTTGGACTCTCACCCCGTTGACTTTTCCTCCCTCATCAGACACGATTTATGGACTATAGGAGGGCACAAGAGAGGCCTTCGAGTCACCCTTCGCACAGTACATCAGACCTTTTGCTATGTATCCTTCTATGGCTGTGATAGCTTCAAGGTCTGTCATACTCATGTTGCAACAGAGTGTGTCTTCTTTTGGTTGGATGTCCCACTGTTCCTGATTTCCTGGTGGTAGGGAAGGCATGCGGTTAGATGGTGTCCATCTTGAGGGTCCTCAGCTTGAAGCATTGAAGAACATGGTACAATGATCTTTCATTCCAGAGCCACCAAGAGCCAGGACACCCCAACCTCACTGTGACGAGGTACCATCCGGGGAAATACCTGACAGTGCTTCTGCTTGGACGATTGGTCCAGATGATTTACGACCAGCATCGCCATTGATTGACAAAGATATGATTCTTTGCTGATTTTGCTATGATGCCAACTCAACTGTCTAGGCGAAGTCGAGTGGCTTTTCGATGATTGGTTCTGCAACTTCACCCATTACAAATTTTGCTTTAATGTTGGAGCCAGCTATGGGGGAGGTGCCTACGTCAAACGTGTCATGTGCACCACCAAGGATCGGTTCAGCACCAAGGAACGTCCAGTTGCTACTGGTCATGTATCACTGACTGTTACCAGAAACAACGTGGGATCCAAGGTTGAGGATCACCAAGTACCAGCTCGTTTCCTTACTCCCGCTAGTCCCACCAAAAAGGAACAGGTGGTACTTGTCCTGAAAGGCGAGTGGGTTGGCTAGTTCTGCAAGGTTGTGCAGTGGGCGAGAAACGAAAGAAAAGCAGTGATTACTCTGATCCCCAAGGAGGGGTCACCATCTTGCAATGAGACAAAAGTATTCAAAGCTCCGGATATCTGCTTAGTTGTCCCTTGCTAAAAACAAAAGCATCACCCTCGGTAAGTAGATTGTTGTTGCTCTTATATGGTATCTTATTGTTTTGCTTGCCGTAGTACTGCCTCCCGACGCTCATGTAGGAACAAAAGTGGTTAGTGTGTAGGGTTACTTGTCATTAAAAAGCTCCTTTGTTATGCTCTGCACTTTTGTCTACATACCAGTGGGTACACAATTACAGTAGTCAACAAGGTAGTCAACTACCAAAATGTAATCTATATATGTGTGTGGCGACGTCAGCAGGAGAGATTCAAACGATGCTTTCCCTAGTACCTGTGTTCTTCTCATAGACAAAATGTTACAAGAAGGTGGCGTCCTTCCCAGGTAGATCTGGCCCAGTGCATGCACTTGCACTATCTGCGGGTGGACATATCCTGGCAGCTGGAGGTGAGTACGGATGATCAGCATTGGCTATGGCATACCACTAATATTCGACCACAAGGTTCACAACTGATCAGGTTGTGGGATCTTCAAGCCCTGAAGTTACTTACCATAGTCACTCACGCAGGGTCTGACACTTAATCAGGTTCACATTGGGCTCTGATCTTCCAGCCCAGAAGTGCTTACCATATTTACTCACACAGGATCTCATGGAGTTGTGAGCTGTGCAACTTGGATGAAAATGAAGTATACGCACTCTGAAACACTCTGCTATAGAACTAGTATGGATAACCTGATATTCTTGCGGTCAAACCCTACTGATGTGAGTGAGATATAGCTTGATGGTCAGCTATGCTAACATATCTACAGAACCAGTATCATGAAATCTGTGCCCGCAGGTTGGGCTCTGGGTTTGAGATAACATGCATTGCGGCATGTGTGAATTTGGCGTGTCAAATCGCAGTTGGAACGTGGGACAACATGGTTCAAATCTTGCACTTCACTGCTAGCTCGCAGCTCTATTCTGTTTTCACCAGTCGACTGGATAATACTGTGCCAAAGTCGGTTGCCTTCGCTGAAGATGGAAGCCTCTATGTGTTTGGACTCTATGACAGGAGTGTGTGAGTGCCCATTCCTGGTTTCCTGCAAGCTGGCTACTGACGCATGCCCAGATTGAATGTAAGCAAAGAAGGGACTGTTGTATCTGAGTATCATTGTCAATTGATCATGTAAGATAGATTTTTTCTATTAGAGGACTCTAACCTGTCATCCTGCAGAGGCTCAGCTGCCATACACTTGAAGAAAGGCTTGTTTGTGATTGACAACATGACAGATGGATTCATGATGTACCGCCTGCAGAGCGGTCAGTCTATCAAGACATTCAAGACAGACTCCCTGAGCATTCCTGTTCTGAAACAAGTTGCATTCAGTGAAGATGGGAAGGTCGCCATTGGCAGGAGTGACAATGGTTGCATCTATGTTTTCGACAGAGGCACGGGCAAGTTAATTGAGACATTGCGACATGCAGGAACTGCATTGGTCCAGATGATTGCTGTAAGTCTGATTCTTCGTCAGTTAACACTTGAACATATACAGCAACTATATATATGTAGGTGTGTGATGTTGACGGGAAGTGTATCATTGCCTGTGCAACCTTGGACGTAGGTCGCAAAAAGGCAGCAATCGGCATTTGGAACTACGAATACAGCCCCCACAAAGTTGCTCCATCTGGTTGATCGTTTTCGGTATCTCTCTCTGGCATATTCATTGCCTTGACGCTACTGGTCACTCTGGGATTATTCACGCCAGTTCTGTGAACTGTGAGTCTTTCTAAAGTTAGCATTATGTCTACTTAACTGCCATTAGGGTGAACTGCACAAATGGATCGTACACAATGCTGCAAAGTTGCATGTACCTCTCAATGCATGGTTGGAAAAGGAAGAGCCTGGCCAGAGCTCTTGGTGAGCGACACAGAGGTATTGCATTGGCTAGCGCAGCGGATTGTCGAGATTATTCAAACCGATCAGACAAATGGTGAGATGCAAACCCACACGGAAGACTCTGTCATTTATTTGTAAATACATCTGCCTAATGCGATATGATACCCCAACCCTGTGACTGCACACAGAGGATATGGATATGGTGCGTCTTAGTGGTCACCTCTAGAATGCCAAATGTAATGAACCTTGTGTGGTATATACAACATCACCTTGTACCCGTTAAGGGCATGGTAACGTTGTTTCCATCATTATATCTAGGTGACTGCTTCCTCTCCAACCCTACTTTGTCTGAACTCATAATACCATTGCTAGAAGATGCCTGCATGGCGAGTGCTTAAACATTGCCTTTGCAGTGTATGCGTGGAACAAGGAGGAGTGGACTCCAATGGGAACCCGAAAGGTATACTCATGGAGGTGCGCTTTATCCCCTCTCACCTCAGGTGCATTCAGGACAAACAGACCGCCAGCCACACGTCTCCCAGCCAGATTTCCCATCCCATCCCACTTCTATCCAAAGAACAACTACCCTCTCCCAACATTGATTCCATTGCTGGGGAACTCTTTGCACTCACACTCACCAATGATTATGCTGGTACAGCCTCAAGTTGCGCTGGGACAGCAGATCCAATTTCGCGGAAGATGGTACCTATCTTGGACCTTGCAGATAGTCTCGTTTGCCTCACCACCCAATGATCTACAAAATCCCCCACAACCCCCTCCCTCCCACAGGCAGAAGAGCCCTCATGGCAGTTAGCAATCCCAGCATCAGTGATTGGTGGAAGAAGATCTCACAAAAAAAACCATCACCGCTATACCATCAAAGCTCACCAGTTGCTGAGCAATATCGAGGCACGCATCCATCATGCCAATTGCCTTCTACTGGAACTGTCTGGTTTTCAGATGCAACAAGAGGTGCTGACACTGCAGTGGGCCTTGGAGGGCATCACCTGGAATGTAGAATCTGTCACCTCAAAAAGAAAATGTTTGGAAGGTCTGCTAAATGATTTGGAGCTTCGTGCAAAGCCTTTGTTAACCCACGGGCCTGTGAACATTGACACCAGTATGTGACAGTGAACTCGAATTGGTGCTATACTGGTGAAATTATACACAGGAAAAGAATGCCAGCTGCCTATTGAACACATGGATGTGGTTGCCCAAGTGACCCTGCTACTCAGTGTGGTCTGCAGCATTGTTTTTGGTGTTGGCACTGCTGGCATCACCTTCATCATGAACGCTCTTTCGCTCCTGCTTTATATAGCTTTCAAGAAACCTGATGGAATGCTCAGCGCTACTCATGAGAATGTGATGAAGTAGATCCCAGCAACTATTGCCAGCACACTGTCCAAATTCCGACTTGATGCAAAAATGGTCATCTACCCGGTCTGCAGCTGTCATGCCATCTATCCTCCAATTCATTCGTCTTGTTCCAGTATTCCAGTCTACCCTGCTCACTGTTCGAACTCTCCTACCCCAGAGACCCAGTGCACTGATACCTTACTCGAGACCGGCGCTGATGGGAAACAATGGCCAAAGAAAACATTTGTATACCATGACTTTAAGGATTATCTCGCAAACCTTCTGTCTCGTGCTGATATTGAGGCATTGATGGATTCTGCATGTGACGACCTTTGTGCGTCCTTGTCAACACTGCCTGGCCAAGTCAAGAATCCCTTCGAGGCACAATTCCTTCGAGAGTTTTGAGGACCAGACCCGAAGAAGCTCTTTATTGATCGAGGAGAAGAAGGATGTTATGCATTCGCGCTCCATGTTGACTTTTTCAACCCGGAGGGAATGAATCTACAAGGGCCAAGTACATCTTCAGGCATCATTTTGATGGCCTGCCTCGACCTGCCACTTGAGCACCGATACAAACCCGAAAATATGTATCTTGCTGGCATCATTCCAGGGCCGAAACAACCTTCCCTCAACAACCTCAATCACTACATATGACCTCTCATCAATGACATGGTAGACACATGGGACTGGGGTATTCATTTTTCACAGACGGCTAACTGCCCTGCGGGACAGCTGACTTGCAGTGCTGTGGTATTAGTTGTTTGTGACCTTCCTGCAGCTCACCACCTCGCCGGCCTGGCTGGCGTTGGAAGTCACTGGATATGTAGCTCATGTAGCTGTTACCACAAGTTGAACTACAACAGGACCAATTTTCACAACTGGATGCCATGGGACAATACTCGTCAGTACACAGAGCAATGGAGGGATGTGGCTACCTCTGCCAACCGCAACAAAATTTTCAAAGAATATAGTGTCCGCTACTCAGAACTATGGCATTTGCCATACTGGGATCCTGCACGTCAACTTGTAGTTGATCCCATGCACTGCATCCTTGAAGGCCTGGTGAAACACCATGTACATAACTTACTTGGACTAGCTGCTGAAAAACCCGATGCTGCAGATGCTCTGGTCCCTGCTTTCCATTTCGACTTCGAGGGAGTCAATCCCACTGTTGCTGAGCAACTTTCAATGTTGAGAAAAGAAGTTGCACAGGTCTCTGCCATTCACACACTTCTAACTGCACAAGTACCACAACCCAACAGTGCCCTAGCCACGACAGGCTCAGAACAACTGTGCCAAGTGTTGCTTCGCAAGAATTGTCGTCCCCTTAGGTTTGTTTGCCAGAGCTTAGACTGCATTCTCTCGAAGAATGGGAGGACATTCAAGGCTGATTATGCAAAGGCCCTTGTTGCATGGGTAAGTTTGATGCCTGCATTTTCGTGATACATTTCTGAAGTCTCTGAAATTACCAGCAAGCCAAGAAGCCTTCAGCCGCCGATGATCCCATGCATGCCCAATTTGATATCCAAGAGGTTTTGGGTCGTATTCACAGTGTCATCCGCGATGCTGCTGTGCCATCTTGGCTGGGATCAGTTCCTGGCAACTTTGGTGAGAAGGCAGCCAGCATGATCAAGGCAGATGAGTGGCGTACCCTCGCCACAGTATATCTCCCAATTGCATTGATCAGTCTCTGGGGGATGACTGGTCCACAGAGCAATGTTACCCCAGACCTCCACACTACCCTTGACCACACAATGGATCTTGTATCTGCTGTTTATATGGCCTGTGGGCACACAACAAGTGAAAATTGTGCCACTGCATACTGAAATTACATTGTACACTACATTGCAAACCTCAAGGGAATCTACCCTGCTTTCAGTGCACGACCCAACCACCATGCCTCTTTCCACATATACAACTATCTCATGCTGTTCAGTTCTATCCATTCCTGGTGGTCTTTTCCATTTGAACGCTTGATTGGGATGTTATAACGCCTTCTGAAAAATCATAGATCAGGTCAGTCAGTTTTGTTGCTTGATGTTCTAACGCTGAAGAGGCCCACTGTAGGAGAACTCAAGGTGACAATGATTCAATCATATCTCAAAGCAGCTTGCCTTTGAAGCTGGCTTGGTCGCCCACATTGCCCCCAGGCAATCTGTGAATGCAAAATTTTGCTTGATCGGGCCTATGGGACAGAGGCACACAGCAGCATTGATGATGCCAATGTGCTTGTACCTGTCACTGTGGTGCCCGTCCAAGTTCCACAAGATCTATACCGGCTGATTCACCAATGTAGTGCGGTTTTGCGTGCCCACCTCAAGCATGCAGGGGTGGTTTACAGTCGATCATCCACTCACATTGGTAATTCACTCATCATGTTCTACCCCCAAGGTGATCACACATCATTGCCGGTTCCTGGAAGCATTAAGTATATATATGGCAGTAAAGATACCTTGACATTTGCCGTGCAACAACAATGTCCATTGACGGGACTGGATACAGAACAAGATCCATTCTTGATGTACCCGCACTTTCCTGCAAAGTTGTACTCATCAGTAATGTTGGATAGCTTAGAAGTTGTGCATTTAGCTTGGATTGTTGGTCACTTCACCTGTTGGGTGAACACAGATGACCGTGTGGTGGTTCTCTCACTTTGTTGGGTAAGTGTTGGTTTCTGGCATCCGACGAGTCTGAATCTTATTTGTGTTTAGGACTGATGTACAGTTATGGTTGTGATTTTCTTTCTGCATGTACACAATATTATTCCACTTTGTGTACCATCATGAAATCATTGCATAGGAAACATATCCCGCTGTTTGTGCCATGGTATAGTCATTGGGCGAAAAATATGAATTGCAGTCATATAACAAGTATTAGCACACATTTTGTACTCCATCCATATTTCAAACTTAGGAGCAAGACTAAATGTACGCCAATATATCCTATTTTACCCATTGTATAAACCTCAACAAAAATTGAACTATGGCCCGAGCCAGCACATGAATCCCCAATTTAAAGTTTCCACCACAATCTAAGTTAGGGCTAAATTTTAAATTTCACATGAATTGATACATTCGTCCAAACATCAAATTTTAGCAAACATCTGGAAGTCCATCCAGACATGAAGCTCTGTCTGGTTTGGAATGTTAAGTTATATTCAAAGTACAATATTTACATTTCATTTACAATTAAAACCTGTCCTAAATCCCAATAAATCTGTGGTGTGTACGCTGAGTGCTGAGCATTGGACTAGATCATCTCCAGCCGATCAAAATCAACATTGGTAGTGAGTTGTTCGCAGTGGCATTTTCAATGAGTGGTGAGTATATCGTGGGCAGCCATGCCAACGATGCTCGAGTATGGCAAGTGGAGGACGGGAAACAAATGGCAACACTGAGCACAGGAAACCTGTGTTTTTGTTTCACTGTGTCGAACAATGGTAGCTGGTTGACATTCTGGACAATGTATGCATGCTTGATGTGTTGTAGCCTTGGTATCATAATACCCAAGTATTCGTGCCCTTCTTCATGCTTGATGTCCACACTTACAAGTACATCTGCTGCAACCCCGCTAATTGCTTGGAATAGCTTGAAGCCACCTTGAACTAGTTAACAATTGATGCCTTGCTTTCTGTGTATCTCCTTTCACTCTTACCATTGTGGGCACTAGGAATGACACCATTCCGAAAATGACAAATATTTCCCGCATCAAGTATCGCTCGAGAAATAGGGGGTATGTCAACCGCTCTTCCATCTCCCCCTCTCCATTTCCATCATGCTCCATCTCCATCATGCTCCATCTCCATCTCACCTTCAAGTTCCACCTTCCACCTTCTATCTCTCCACCATGGAAACAAACACTCCAACCAACAGTACATCCCAGACTCGCAGGCCACGACTTCTCCTATCTCTCTTCTGCACCGCTCTCGCATATACCATTGCCATATGGATTGTCAGCCTCACCGTCAGATCACCGGGGCCCGGTATCCTCCTCCGGGTCTTCGCTTTGTGGAGTATTGCAACGGGCAACACATGTCTTGTCATTGTCTTTGGATTCTACGTGACAGACCCACAAACCGTCAGAATGCTTCATACTATACTCTGCATGGGAATCGCGTCACAGATAAATTATGCAGCCATCATTTTCCTCAGAGAACTCTGTATGTCATCTGTCAATTCTTGTTCAGTGTTCTAATGCTCCGGGCAGGGGCACTGTTGGATCTGGACTATGAAGAACTGGTCCCTACTATAGGATTCATTGCGATAGTGCTGGCAATCATCGTTCATACCATTGACTGCGCAAATGCCTGTGCAACAACACCAGCAGCAAGCAGGGATGAAGGTTTCAACATCGTTACAATTCTTGAGAGGTGGATGGTCGACGCGTTGACATCTTCTCGAAACGATGATCAACCTGCAGCCTCCACGGAAGCTACCCCATTGCGGAAGCTTCACGCGGAGGCAAACACAGGCAACTTTCAAACTTGCCTATTGCGCATGGTAGGTGTATGTGACTAATGTATAAACACTGCTTTATATTTTTCCTAGGTCCAGGACCTGAAATACCATCATCAACTTCCAGCGCAGATGGACCTGGACCCAGAGAAAGGCCCTCTTCCCGAAGGTCCTGAGGTGGTTCAGATTTCCCGAATCCACACATTACGTTATCTATCATCCATTATACCATCATGCATCTTCTTCAACTTGTATTTCACAAGGCTGTAGCATCAGATAGTACACACACCTATGCCGTTCACCTGATGTTCACTACCACTGCCAGTAGACACCGTCTTGCCGATGCCATACCATGAGCAGTTTGCTAGTACCAGATTTGGTGTTATCACCTCATGTGTATCAGTCTTTGCTGGCCAACGATCAGGAGGAAACCAAAGAGCGACACCTGTCAGAACACCCAAGCATGAGTGGAGGAGAGCCTGTACCTGTCAAAGATGAACAGACTTGGTACCAATGACCACATTGCATGTCAGAATATAACAGGTCCAACGGGGAGCTTAGGAGAATGACATGGAGAGTTTGATAATGAAGAGAAGAGCTGGTCTCTTTGCACAGCGGGATTCATCACGAGATTGTCATTCCTGACATCGATAACCCTCTTCTGATCCGGTACTGCAATGTGACCAATTTCAGGTTCCACGACTGGCGAGCCATATAAACCACACTGCACATGTCGTACTGACCCTGATAAAAGACCTACGCCGCTTTCACGAGAGCACCTGGTGTCCGTGACAAAGTATGTAAACGACGGATGTCTCAATAGTCCATTCCTGGAAGGATGAGTCCACTCGTATCGATGACCAGTATTGAGATATGTAAAGAGACGAGACAATAGAATTTCACTGGTGGTACATGAGACGGTCAGTCATTGACACTGACTCGGTTCTGTCAAGAGAAATTTCCATTGTCCAAGTGGTTGAAAAGTGATATGTTTCACACAAGCCAAACAGAGTATAGGGAAGAAATCTGATCTCGATTGGACAACTTGTCATTGCAAATGAGTGACCAAAGATTTGACCAGGATAAGGCTGGTGTCGGAGTCTCGGAGAGTTCAAAGTTGCTCAGCACCTTTTCGGTATGACAAATCCTCTTTGTTCTTGACATCCACTCCAATCTCTGCCTCACAAATGCAAAGACGCTTCCAGGTTTCGTCAAAATTTCCATCACAATCCCTGCCATGTGCGCGTACCTGGCATCCAAACAGTACATGAATTTCCCCTTGGTCGTTGGGCACCTTCTCACAAGAAAATCATACAGTTTGAACATGGGGCCAAGTCTCTCTTCAGTCTGCAGCGTGTGTCAAATTTAGCTGAGTCACACCAACATGATGCTCAAACAAGTTCATGCCATGCTTGGCTCCAACCAAGTGAACACCGTTAACAGATTTAGTGTGCAGGGCGCTTGTCAATGCGTACTGTGCCCACCGACCCGAGAGAGATGTTGAGGCTTCTCTGCCACATGTTGCATCCTGGAGGAGAGGCATAAGCCCTCCGTGGACCTATCCCTCTGTCAAACCTATTCGATACAACCAGATGCATTCAGAGCCTTATTGGCCTCGCTGGATGAACAACACGACGTTATTGCAGATCAGATCAAGTCTCGACTCACATCCCTGATGAAATCCTCTATGAGACCTCAAGCGATGACATGCACCAATGACCAAATGCCGGGTTGACTATTCGCTGTCTACCAGGCTAGGAACCCTCCCCCACTAGATGTTCTTTTGCATTCTTCTCCCATGGATCAACTTTCTTCCCAGTCGACAAATTGGGGAGTGGGAAGTGTACCTGAGGTGAACGCCGACGATCAATCTTCCACGATAGGTGTTTCATTCCTGGTTCTTCCGATACCTCACACTCCGGGATTTTCAAACTTTTGTAGGCCCAAAAATATGTTTGAAAACATTCTTGGATTAGTTAATATTATATGAGAACATTTTGAGGGCATTGAAAATATTATATCTGCAAGGGAATAGAATGTGGCACATTATTTAAAATTATCATAGAGCTTTTGTATGACACATAAGTAAATATAAAATAATACCATATATGTGTTTCAAAATGTCCAAGATTAGATTATCTTTTGTGAAACATTGAACCTAGTCATAAAATTTTATCTTTTTAATGCCTATACAATATTATCTAAAATAGATACATTTTTAGATGCTTAAAATATTAAATATTCAGTGCTACAAAATGAATTAGGATAATTTAATATTATAAAAATTCCAGAAGGTGTCGGGACAATGGGTGGGCGCTCAACTGCCTCCGATTGCCCACTGAGTGCACAAGAGATCGGCCACTGAGAGCCATGAAGGCAGCCACTGGACAGTAATGTGAATATAAATATTTAGAAAGGTGACAAACTGACCGGGTGGGAGTGTCTAAATATGTGTGCAAGTCTGAGTCACCAGAAAGGAGGCAAACTGACCGGGAACCTCAGAGTCGGATGTCTAACAATGAGTGAAGTGAACAACAATGAGTGGTATTTCGGTATACTATAATACAGTGGTATCCAAGCCTGAGACAATAAGTATGCTGAAGTGACTATATGACAGTGACAGAAACGTACCAGCTAAGAATTTTGTATCAGAATTTCCATCCAAGGGAACTGCTCCTCAATAGAGGCCGCATGAGGGTTCTCATTGAGCCAGCATGTGTTGTAAAATTGCGGGGCTAGGCCAACAACTGGCCTCCTGGATGAGGGTATAATTGATTTGAGACATTTTGCTGCCTTCGGGCCCCTAGACAATGCCCCTAGAGGGCGGAAACTATCAACGATCTTTAACTCCCTTGTTACCTCCCTGCGCCATGGCATCCTCGCTGCTTTTGTCAGAACTCATGCCCTCCATGCCCAGTGAGGTGACAATAGTGTATAGGAAAGCCCATGTGTTCGCATCCTCTTTTTCTCCTTGTTCTGCCTTCAGCTGGGATGCGGCCATGGTAACCTGTACATGACGCTTGTATTTCTGGGCTTCTGTCAACACGAGAACACAATATGGTCAAAGTATTCACTCACTGATGCCCTGTGCGCGTCCCTCCTGGCTTTCTGCAAACTTTCTTCCTTTGCTTTGACCAGCCTATCCAGCACCTGTTCTCTTGTTTCAACAACCTTCTCATCCAGGAGTCGCGGCTTGCACTTGGACACCAAAGAGCAGATACAATTGAATTTTTGAGAAATAGCTTCGATCCAATAGTCATTGGACTTTGGAGTAGTAGTCCATTGTTCTTCCTCCTGCAATCCAGCTAATCTCTGTAAGAGGGAAGAGACAACGACCTGGTTCCAGTCTGACAATGCTGGGCAACTAAAATCCCACTGAAGATTGAAGGGATCTGGGCCATTGGAACCCATCTTGGCAAATAGGCACAACTGATCCGGAGATGGCAAAGGTGCAAGCAGGAAATCTTCATCTTTTGAAATGTTGAAAATGGCCTCAAACAGATCACAAACATGCTCCTGTCATAAAAGTAAGATACTGTGCACCGGGATAGGCGATACATACTAGATTCAAGTGCCTTTCCTTGTCTGAATCAATTTCAAGTTTGAGTAATTGTACCTTTCTTGACACTTTGGAGTGCCGTCATGGTGTCGGCAGAGTAGGGGAAGCTAGTTGTGTGGGCGACGATGCTGTAGGCAACAGAAAGGAATATGACGGTCCTGTGTGTGATCATGCAGGCTGTAGAGAGGATGTTGAGGGTGCTGTGGGCGGCGGAACATCTTTCGCAAGCATTGAATATACTTTCCATGCAATTTCTTCCAAATCGTTCCTGGGCTCACTGGTGATATGTGGTCCTAAGAAATATGGGAACAGTGAAAACGTGAAAAATATAGATTAAGATGTCTACAAGAGTGTGCAGAGGGGCTGAAGGGGGCACAATCGACCGTGCAGCATTGCAAGCAGTCTGCTCCTGCAACACATGTGGTGTAAGAAGTGGGCCAAGGGAGTTGACATATCATAAGTACCTCTAGTTGCTTCACGATCCTTTCATTTCTTTCATTTAATGCCAAAAACTGACTCCCTCTCCACCTGAGGATTGCTGAGAACGTAACTTTCACATTCGGGAATGCGACACCTACTGCCAATCTATTCAGCTGCCTGGCAAGCTCATCCTGTTTTTCCATATTGGACTTCTCTACAAGAAGAACATCCCGCTTCAACTCTTCCAATAGTTTAACTTGATGAGTGATGAGCGAGTCTCTGTCCAAGATCTCCTTCATCTGAGCTTGAAGCTTGGCAGGGTCAGTGATGGTAGCAAAATCAGGCTGAAGCCTCTTAACAGCTTTGGCCTGAAGCGCTATGATACCATCCTTTTGCTTTAACACTTCCTGCATGCCTTTCTGCTGCTGTCGATGGTCTTGTAGATCTTTGTGTAGACTACTGATAATTGTATTATGGTCACGCTCAAGTGAACACAATTGCTTTAGTGTCGACTCCCGAGCTTTAAGTTCCTACGCGCTAATAAGGAAGTAGACCGATCCGGATTAGACTAGCACGCACTGATGTCTGCCCATGACAACAGGCCTTTAGAGAATAGTAAGATTCGTGCAGTGTATGCAAGTAATCAACTTCCTTCACAAGAACCTTGCAGCCGGATGACCACTTCTGAGGCGTTAGAGGTACTGTAAGAGTACCTGTAGTATCCACAAATGCTTCATCATATGACCGTGGCGAGTGTGAGGTGCCGGCCATGACAGGCGGGACTTCCCAAGGATTTGGACTGATCATCGCGAGAGTGGAATCATCACCTGGAACTCCTGGGGAAGTGACATTAGCCCAAACCTCCCCAGAAAACATTTGAAGATCACCTGCTACACATTGTTTAGTGTTGAAAATATCGAAAACAACAAGCTTACTGCTATCACTTGGTCTGTCAGTCATAGAACTAAGGTTCTTCAGAGTGGGCGCCATCATCTCTACTTCAGGAACAGGGGTGGGGCTCGGTGGACTGAAGATGAAGGTAGGGGAGCTGGACATCTCTGTGTTGGGATTGGCAGTAGGGCCCTCAGAGAAGCTAGGCAACCGGAAGGTGAAGGTACTCAATGCTAGAGGCACTAAAGGATAATGTTCTAAGTCAGAGTCGTTTGCAGACAAACCGAAAATTGCAGAAAGAAATGACATGGGCAGGTCCTGCCTGAATAAATACACCGATGTCAATGACATACCCGAAAACTAAATGGTGATGCCTTGAACTCGCTTTAGGTAGAATACTATGGAAAACAAGGCATGGCACATACCCAAACAGTAAACTGACAACAATGGTGACCAGGGTCTACCCTTGAAACCTATTAGGTACAGTATTGGAAACTGACAACCATTGACCTGCGACAGCAACTGGACAAGGTTTACCAGGAGGGGATAGCACCTTTGACCTATTTCAGGGAGAATTAAAATGTAAACGCAAGGATCATACCATGATTTTTGTGTTCCCGGTTTAGGTTTGTGCTCGTCTACATGACAACGAACACTGGATATGGGAGGGCGGAACTTGTCGCAATGCATTTGGTGTCTACTATTACAATATACAGGTTTTACATTGCTACTGGTAGTACATTGTAGTTGGGGATGAAGAAGAAAAGTCTTACATAATGTGATGTTTGGGTTGATATTGTGAATTGAACTCAGTCCGGGTGACACCGTGGTAGTAGCGTCATGTGCAGTCACATGCAGTGTAACTCGGTTCACCTTATGAACCCAACAACTTCACATGGGTACTCTTTCCACACTTTTACCATTGTTGCCCACACCATTCCAATGTACTCTGTACCTATGTGTCTATATAGATAGTAGTAGAGAAGAATAAGTAGCATCGTAATGGATTTATCGCATGAGCTAATGGTCTGACAGGGTCAGGGCGAAAATCTTCGAAAGACAAAAGACTAACAAAAAGACTAACATCACAATAAAACATCACTTACTATTGTTTAGTATCTCACAATAAACTGTGATTAGCCATCGAAAATAATCAGTAGTCAAGGTAGCATGTTTATAATTGGTGGCTACCCCACTGCGCACATTCCCCAGCAATATGTTTCCTCTTAGAGGATCTATCGAAACTTACAAACTTGATTCCAGGCTTTCTGGTCATGGGGACGCCATACTATGCATGGCCATATCAGAAAATGGCAATCTGCTTGACAGTGGAGGTAAGATGATAATAACCAATATTTAGATACATATCACTGTTGATCATATCTTCAGACATGGATGGATTGCAGGTGTGGGACCTACCGAGATGAGCTCAAGCAAAGAAACCAAACCAAACGTGAAACCCCAGAGATCCTGTGACATGCATACATTGGCTGACCCGCAAAGATGACATCCAGGAGACCCTTTGCGCAGGGACAGGCCTGGGGTACATTATCTTGTGGAGGCAGCGCACCAACACCCTGTCAGAATTCGATGAGCTATGGTCAAGGAGAATTGGTAGCAGCAAAGAGATCATGTCGCTCACCTGCGAGACCCTTGAGGGTAATCTTCGTCTAATAATGTCGACACACAACAAACGAGTTCAACTCTGGGCAATGGATTCCAAGTACCATCTATCAAGTATCTTCAGCATCGAGCTAGCGGCTACAGTTCCATGGGCATCATGTTTCCTCGGTGGGGATATTATAGTATTTGGGATGTATGATGGAGACATGTAAGTCGCTGGCGTGTGTATATAAGATATCATCTGATTAACAACCTCACTTCTCTTCTAGTCACACCCTTCGAAGCAAAGACAGTGCCTTGATGGTGACACAATTGACTGGATGAATGATGTAAATATCATAAAGTCATCTTTTATCACATCTAATCTTTCACAGCGGGGGAGTTGTGGTAGATTCCTCTCGCAATTATTTCGTTATCGATAACGCCATCACAGGCTATAGTCTACATTGGTTAGATGATGCATCATGTGTCTGGATGTACGACACAAAACCTGTGAAAATGTTTCCCAAACAGGTCACATTTGCAGAAGCAGGTCAGAAGATCATTGGTGGGGGAGAAGACGGAAAGGTGTATGTCATCCACAAGGCAAGTGGTGCACTAGTTCAGGTGCTGCAGCACTCCAGCACTGGACACCTTCAAACGATAACAGTATGCTCTGGACATATACATATATTGCATTCTTTCTGATGTAGCCACAGGCTTTTGAGGGGAATACAGACTACTGGATCGCAACTGCAACTTCTAGCCCTGAGAACAATCCTACAATCAACATCTGGAAGAAGCCTATTCTGTCAGTCAAATGACCACCCAACCCACATACCTTGTCGTCAGCTATCGTGACAGTCATGAAGATTTAAATCAATTTGTTGGCATTGGGTATGGTCGTGGTACTTATCTCTCAAACCATGGTAAGTTCTCACTTAAGATTAATTAACAATAGTTGAACGATTTGATCAGCAGGGCTCGACATTGTCTATAAGTGGGATACAGGGTTTATGGGGAAAGTACAACACCCCACAAGTCATTGATGTAGAAACCCTCCATCTGTCTTCCAGAACAAGACAACAAAAGGGGTCGTCGAAGGAAACCCAAAAGGCAGTCAGACATGATGTACAACTACACAAGGAGGAAGTGCAACAGGAGGGTATGCAAGAGGGTACTATAGCGGGTGTAAATTTTATACTTTTGTAGCTGTATCAATGGCATCATGGACTTTGTCTTGTTTCATTTCTCAGAAATGAGATTGGATTGAAGTAACCATAAATTGAGAATGGTAGAATATAGTACATTATGAGGGGGAAGAAATCACGAGACAAATATCTACAGTGCCTAGCATAACTCCCCTTCTCTGTGCAGTAGGCACTACAGGTGCGACTTCTGCTTTCTTCTCCTTTCTCATCCACTTGAGCACTTTGCAAAAGGTACCCCTCAAATCCCCTTGCAAAACCAGCACATACTGATTCTTGGATGTAGGGCTGGTGGGAGTAAGTAGATGTGCAGGAATGTGGTAATGCTCCAACTTTGCTCCAACATGGTTACCAGAAGTGGAAAGTGACACAGAACCAAAAGGTGCTGGTCCATTTTTGTTGGCAAATCGGTTCGGGCCTGTTTGCATGACTCGTTTAATGTAGCTACCCCCACGATATGCAGCACTGATGTTGAAACACAGTGCATATTGTGGGAAATCACAGAAGGAGTTGTCAAATAGCCACCCAACACAACCTACACAACCATTTAGTAATGAAAATTTGTACTGATGTGGTATCCTTACCTTTGTCGATCACTGTCTCAGCAGATACTCAATCCTCTGCAGTTACACTCCAAGTAGGATCTTGTGCACAATCCTCAGTTGTCGTAGGAGACAGTGGGGAGGTTAGAGTGTGGGGAACCAGATGTTCAGGTCTATAAGACCTCGCCACCATCCGCCGAAATTCCTCCAACAGTGGCCCTTGCAGATGGTTGCCATTTAAAAGGAGTCCACACCTACTTTCAATTAAAACCGGTGCTAGAAAATGGGAAAACCAAACTTACTCAGTAGCCAAGTGCTGATTCTTCACCTCAAAGCTGAAATAGCCAGGCAGCGACATCACACTACTTGCACGATTGTAGGCTTGTAAAGTCGCTCAGAAGCCTTTTTTCTCTCCATGTATTATCCATACAGTGCGACCAATAACATAGGGGACTGGTAGAGAGAACTGAGCGAATCTAACACACAGCAGGATGGAGCCAGTCACCTATATATTATCAATTAGTGAATGCTCACGAGAAGGATAAGCCACAGCTCACTGAGCGACCCTTCAGTTCAGAGATTAGCTGTACCTCCGCCTTCTGGAGGTTCACGTTCTTTACAAGGCTGATGAGACCACAATGCGTTCCCCACACAACCTGCAGCGTATCGCCAATGCTCACATCATAACCCCTGTCCTTTGTGTAGGAAAGTGTACCCTCCGGTTTACTGATTTTCACCTTGTCCTTGTATAGCAGGGCGATGCAATCTTGTTTGTTTATGAAAACCCACATCCACCTGTCTGCTTCCAAACTCTCTAAACTGCCTTGGTGCCCTTGATGTTCTCCATGGACGATAGAGACCAGATCGCCCTGCATCCACTTGTCAAAGGCAGGGGGAGAAGGGAGTCCTTGTGGGATATCGAGACCTGGTTGACTGGATGATACTACATGTTGGGGCAAGTATGACTCCAAAAATGTGGCAGGAACTACAATCTATATCACAAATAAGCATTTCCTTTGCAGAGCACATGTGGGGACTCACCATATTATTGCCTTCCACCAAGATAGTTGCATTGTGTTCACCAGGACTGAGCATGTATCCAGTGGATCCATGATGAACACCAGCAGTCACCCAGATATCGTCACCAGTTCTGAATATCTGACGCACATCCGTGACCAGCACAGTACATCCAGGGATATCCAAGTCGCAGGGCAATACATCCATAGTAGATTGATTGAGATCAATGGATGCCAGTGTCATTCTTTGCCCCACAAGAGGGCCATTGACTGGACGCACATGATTGCCCTCTTTCCAGAACCCAGCGGAGAATATATGGTAGGTTTATTCAATCAGCAACAATTGACTTGAGCAGCGGCATGAAGTGCAATACGATCCGGGTGGGGTGTGTCAATGATTTCCAACAAAGAATGGCGAAATGAACAATGAAGAAGCCCACAATGGTAGTACTCCCCACAGCACTTCATGATGCCAGAGTGCCCTTCTACAGGGACAACGGTAAGTCCCTTTTGGGTAGCCTCAACTTTGTCAAAGAGTTTCCATTGACGAAGGTGGGGTTCTGGGTCTCCGATGACATTATCATATGGGCATCAATGAGGTACCACGAGAATGTCACAATGATCCACATCAGATGCATAAACATACCCGATATTGTCCTTGTGAAGCCCTCGAAGAATTTGCACCCAGGATCCCGAGTGAACAGAGGTGTCGGGCGATTGTAAGAAGACTCAATCTTCGTCGGGTAGGAGTGTGATACTCCAGATTGTAGTCTTGTGCGACGGCGGGCAGCAGGAATAAATGTGCTGGGGGCTAAGGGCTTCGACATATACCTTATGCAGAATCATTGGAACTTGCCGACATTGTAGACTGCAGTCCTCCAAAATGGTGCGACAGAAGGTCATTATGTTTACTGGAAAATGAATAAGTACGAAAGTCCACCAATATATGTGCAACTCACCTGTGCCGAAATCGACGATGTATATTCTTTGATTGCAGTGGTCCAGGTTAAGTATAGGTGAGATCTCCATGCTCAAATGTCCTTGCGAGGGCAGCGAAGGGCGTTCGTACTGATTGATGACCTCTTCAATTTGTTGAACATACAACACCCGTCCAGCCGGAATAACGGGTTCAACAGAGATTCGATGAATGTTTTCAAACTCGTCAGACTCATCCTCTTCTGCATCATCCCCTTCCGCAGCAGCGATATCCAGGAAAATTGATCCTGTTTGATGGCACTTCGACAGTCGACGCATTTTGGCTTCACGACTGTGGGTATGGACCAAGGAACAGGTTTGAGAAGAGGGAACAAAGCTGCGGGAGGCCACGATTGAAATCCCCAGGGATGTCATGAGGTCCTCTACAACTTGGAGAGCTGGAGGTTTCTGCACTGCTGTTGAACTGTTGCCCGCGAGAAGATTGGTGTCTTCACTGTCAGATGGAGAGGAAGCGTCAAAAACGGCATTGAAGGTTGTGCTCCATTCTTCGTGGACGAACCGACCTCCAAAGGTCTTCTCCATCGTTGAGATGAGGGTGGGGAACTCGAAGACACCTGCTGCCCAGTCCCATACCATCCTCCAAGCAGAAAGATCGCGCCACAGGGTCGGCAGACTGTCTAAATTAACATTAGTTCAACCGAAGGAACGTGCATGTGCTGAAGGTTACCTTGTGAGGGTAAAGTAACTCCTGTTTTACTCCCCTGTTCCAAGGGGGGTGGAACATCCACAGACACACCTAAATTTCTCTTTAGAGAAAGAATAGGAGAAAAAGGATGTCACACACTTTGAGAGTAGGTCTGGGTGACACCGCGGCAAGTAGCATCACGTGCAGTCACATGTGAGGGGATTTGTTGCCCGACTGAGTTTGATTCACAATATCAACCTGGACATCACATTATGTAAGGTTTTTTCCTCTTCATCCGCACTGACTACTACCACATGTACTACTATTGGCAATGTAAAACCATAAATGTAGTAGACACCAACCTCATGTTGTCGCAATGGGGCCCAAGTTCACATGTCCGGGACGGCAATAGTCTACACAACCAGTGATGCTATGCCCAGTGCGTTGACTAAAAATTATTGGCTGCTGTAGGTATTTTGATCATTGTATCTATCTCATTGAACTAACTACGACTGTGAATAGCACATTTGGACGGATGATGCATATTCTCCATGCTATGCTACTTTGTGCCTGGGGTCCCTTACTACCAGCGTGTTGACTCACACTCCAGGACGTGGACTTGTTCTACTTCATTGCCGAGATCTGGATGACATATACTTCAATCAAAGTTGAATGATATCATAAACAGGCCAAGAGTGATCAAAGCCCACAAGGTCTGGAAAACGTGCCAAGGTCTGTCCACAAACACAATTATTTACTGACACTGACACTGACATGTTCGATATTCACCTTTGCTATCACAGTATCCATCGCCTTCCGGTCTTGCATACTTCAGCACTTGGTCTCATTGAGTTGCTTCCTTACTTCCCTGTGGATGACTCGCTAGCAGAGTTACACATGAGGTGCGATCTTCATCATTCAATTCACCCTGGTACGTACCTTCAATTCTTGGAATGTCGCATCATCCCAGCCTAACTTCTCTTCCAAGTTACACCCACCCCCCCCCTGGTCTCCCGGCTTCTCCATTTGGCTTGGGTATCCTTTGATGCTCATCATCGGATTTGGATGTCAGTGATGATAAACTGGATTCCAATGGCGCTGGTGAGTCTGCCAATCGTCGACATTCCCCAACCTGACCCTCCAATACATCAAAAGATACACTTTTAGGCGACTTCACACGAGGGAGTGGTGTGTTGGCACGTTTTGCTATCCGGAACACAGGCGCCATAGCAGGCAATGTAAAAGGTGACCTGACAGTCAACATCTCCTCCATTGCAGAAACGGAAACCTGATTTGTGTGCTGGTAGCACATCTGGGTCTGCGAAGACAGAAGAGGCATTGGGTGGGGGACATCGCGGGAACCATAGAATGGCGGTACAGATGAAGATCGGATTGCAGGCATGTCAGAAATGCGAGGATGAGGATAACATTTCTGCTTCTCCTATCATTTTTTATTCATTCGTCCAAAGGATACGTGTGTTGTTGGTATTGGTAACCTTGTTTTTGCATTACATCACCTTTCCAAAAACAGGACAATACAAAGATACCTAATGATGACACAAGTCATTGCCTTCATTTGCCAGTCAGAAGATTTGTACCCGATGATCAGAATACATAATTATTTTTGGTTCGCCACTTGACAACTATCAAGACAATACAAAGATGTACATTTGTGTCATTTTGTACATAAGGATGTCCGTTAGGATACAGGATACAGGGGTATATCGTTTCTGAATAGCTCAGTCTAGAAAAGTGATACAACGAATTCGATCACCTCTGGACGAGGGATATACCTCCTAAACTGAGCTTGTAATTCTGCTTTGTTCTCAAACCCATTTGTAATCAGCCTAATGTTCTGCACATTGGGAAAAGCGTGAAGCCAAGAACCACAACAATACTACAGAGATTCTCAGTATCAGCATTAGGGAAATACGGATCTTGCAAACAGCCTCACCGGAAAACCATCCATATGTGCGAAATCCAGCTGGTGGGCAATGGTGAGATGCCTAGCATGGCAAATACACCTTTTGCAGTCAGGAAGCCACAATTCTTTGTCGCCCATGTTTTCAATACACTGCAATGTGACTTTGAGGGATAACAAGTTGCTGAAATACTTAGTACAGCCCAACACAGTGGAGACAAGTGGCTGCATGGAAGGGGACTTGGAAAGAATCAATCCAAGTGACCCAACTTCTCCAGGGTTCTGGAGGTGCTTTGCAAGGATAGTGACATATCCTGGTGGTCTCCCCAAGTGATACAAATTGGGAAGACTAACTGATCAATATTCCCCATGATATGTCTGCTTTGGAAGCTTGTGGGTGGAGATGCTGAGAGTTTGGATGGATGGGTGACAGCTCAAGAATTCCAACAGAGCTTTAGGTGGGCACTGACAGTCGAGTTCCAGCTTAAACAGACGAGGCAGATCCAGTAGGGGAAGTAATTTGCTCCACATACCACTAGTAAGCCTGGTGTTTTGAAGGGAAAGATGACAAAGAGGTGAGTGACAAAGCATCATCATTGAGAAGGGCGCGATCTCAGGGGAAAAAGTAAGGTGGGTATCGGTGCTGAACGCGACCAGGTGGCTTAGGTGGGTGTCGACAGTCTTTGGGAGCCTGGTGCACAGCGTTGGAGTGGCAGAGGAGTGGGAGAATGAAATTTGGCTGCAGCCTGATACCATCAAGCTCTCTAATACCCATGCAATCAGGGTCCTCGAAATTCCTCCATCGCAGTTTAGGAAGATGGAGGTACAGTGATTGACAACCCCTGGTGTTCGTAGAAAGATGTCCAAAGCACAGAGGTCATGGTCTTGAGTGATCTTGAAGTATATATTTCTCGGTGCAACGTATAAGCTCAAATGTCTCCATACCAGAAGTCCTTGGTAATGTTGGGAGTACAGTGACAACCAAAACTGGGATGTGCTGGGCTGTAGCCCTACAACAGCAAGGATCAGTTGACCCGAGATCTCCCTGAAAAGAATGGAGACTGTGCTGCATGTCGTGAGGTCATTGACACCAAGGTAGGCCAGAACATGCTGAATCAACTCATTGGGCAGCACAAGAATTGATGTTGGGATCTAAAAACATGATGAATACTTGAGTTCATTGAAACAATGATGTCCCATACGCTCTTTGTGGAAATGGAGGATTCTGGACTTTGAGGAAAGTCGGGGGACCGCTGGGATGCGCCAGATGGAGAAGAATTGACTTTGGGGGATGGGTGATAGGTGCAAAGGTGTTTTGGCAGACCGAGGTCCACGCTGTTGTCCTCCTGTTTCCGTTTCAACTGGGGATGGGGGATAGGTGCAGGCGGGTGGGGCAGGGTAACTCCAGGGGATGAGTGATGAGCATGAAGGTGTTTGGACAGGCCAGGATCTATGCTGTCGTCCTCCTGTTTCCGTTTCAACTGGGGATGGGGGATAGACACAGACGGGTGGGACAGAATGACTGCATGGGGTGTGTGATGGGCACAAAGGTGTTTTGACAAGCCAGGGTCTATGCTGTTGTCCTCCCACTTCTGTTTCAACTGGGGATGGGTGATAGATGCAGACGGGTGGGATGGAATGACTTCAGGGGATGTATGATGGATGCAAAGGCGTTTGGACAGGCCAGGGTCTATGCTGTCATCCTTGGGCTTCCGTTTCAACTGGGGGTGGGTGATAGATGCAGATAGGTGGGATGGAATGACTTCAGGGGATGTATGATGGATGCAAAGGTGTTTTGACAAGCCAGGGTCTATGCTGTCATCCTCGGGCTCCCGTTTCAACTGGGGATGGGTGATAGACACAGACGGGTGGGACGGAATGACTTCAGGGGATGTATGATGGACGCAAAGGTGCTTGGACAGGCTGGGGTCTATGCTGTCGTCCTCGGGCTTCTGTTTCAACTGGGGATGGGTGATAGATGCAGACAGGTGGGACGGAATGACTTCAGGGGATGTATGATGAACGCAAAGGCGTTTTGACAGGCCGGGGTCTACGCTGTCGTCCTTGGGCTTCCATTTCAACTGGGGATGGGTGATAGATGCAGACATGTGAGCTGGGATGACTTCGGGGGATGTGTGATGCGCGCGAAAGCATTTTAACAAGGGGCAATCTAGGTGATCATCTTCATGACACCATTTGGAAGGGACAGCTTCGAGGAGCAGATGTTTGTCGCATAGTCTTTGCTTTTGTTCAATGGCAGTAGAGGCTGGGGAGGGAGTAAATTTTTCAATCAGCAGAGTAACCGGGTCTGCAATGATTTAAGTATTATCTTTCCCCTCAGATCTCCGTATACTTTACCTGTAGGTTTGTCCTGCAAATGAGATCCCAATTGTAAGGTACTGCAATCGGTATGCTGTGCAGCAGAGCACAACAAGACATATGGTGCCGTTGCATGAGCTAAAATCTGCCAACATGTTTCAGATCATAATAATCCGCAAGGGTGAGTGAATGTGTGCATGTTACTTACTTCAATGAGTCGTGGAAAATAGAAGAGACGACTAAGTGAATTTCCCATTGGTGAGAATGATGGGGAATGACACCGCTAAGATCTATAATAAATACCTGAGTGGAAACCATACACCGAGGGATTCCTAACAAAAGAGTTACCAAGAGCTGTAAATACCTGAGTGAAAAACATACACTGAGGATCTCCTAACAAAAGTGTCACCAAGAGCCATAATGCTACAATGATTAATCTTGTTTGCACAGTTTATTGTGAGATACTAACAATAGTAAGTCTTTTTGTTAGTCTTTTGTCTTTTGAAGATTTTTGCCCTGGCCCTGTCAGACTGTTAGCTCGCACAATAAATCCATTAAGATGCTACTTATTCTTCTCTACTACTATCTATATAGACACATAGGTACAGAGTACATTGGAATGGTGTGGGCGACAATGGTAAAAGTGCAGAAAGAGTGCCCATGTGAAGTTGTCGGGTTCATAAGGTGAACCGAGTTACACTGCACGTGACTGCATGTGATGCTACTGCCATGGTGTCGCCCGGACTGAGTTCGATTCACAATATCAACCCGAACATTGCATTATGTAAGACTTTTCTTCTTCATCCCCAACTACAATGTACTACCAGTAGCAATGTAAAACCTGTATATTGTAATAGTGTTACACTTGGTCCGGGTAGGAACTGTAACGCACAGCGTAGTGATGACGGAGCGTGCTGTGATACGGGTTGAAGAACGTAGGACGAAAGAGTGAAGAGGGACGAGGATCTCTGAGGTCTGAGGCCTATCTTCGAGACGATGCGAAGACTCGGCGGGTCTCTTCTATCTAGGT
>JBBPJP010000307.1:0-29286 GCA_038088775.1 Boletus barrowsii
GGAGGAAGGCTACCAGGCCATGGCTGAGGTAAGAATGGCCACTTACCAAGAGAGCCAAAAGGAAGCGATCAGGGCAGCACCCAGAGCCAGGGCTGTACGATCTGGACCATGGAACAATAGGTTTTCCGCCCTAGTGCCAGCGGACCTCTGGAGGGCCACCTCGGAGGAAGACCTGGGGAATTACCCAGGCACATACGCAGATGGTGAAACAGTCCAACCATTGCTGGACGCGGATGCAGCTACTCCCGACGGTCAAGGGACGGTGCTTGGACCGCAACCCTCTTCGCAAGAGACCACTTCAAGAATCACAGTCAAAAAAGGAATAAAGGTGGCAAAAGTGGTGAGCGAAAAGGTAGGCGCTCGGAACCGACTGAGGCAAGGAACACCTGGAACCGACCAGGGTTTTTGAAAGGCAGAAACGAGTCGACGTCGTTGTCTGCCTATAATAATTTTAGATGTTCTCCAGTGTTTGTGTCAGGGGTTTCCTCGCAATCAATATCTATTCCCATCACCCTCTACCCCCCTGACCGCACTGCGTTCAAAAGCGTCAACACAAAAGCCCTCATTGATTCTGGGGCAACTGGTTGCTTTATCGACTATGCGACTGTGGTGGCTTGCGACATCCCCACCACAAGACTCAAGACTCCCCTGCAGGCAAGCAACATAGATGGTATGCCAAACCAAAACGGCCTGATACGAAAACAGGCATTGGTTATAATTCGGCTCGGAGAAACTACCGAACTCCAAGACTTCCTTGTTATTGACTGTGGCAAGGATGACATGATCCTAGGGCTCCCTTGGCTCCGCGACCGTAACCCGGAGATTAACTGGAGTACAGGAACCGTCCGCATCCCGGATACAGAACTGACCGTACAGGAGCGCACGAGGAAACAGGAAGACGTAGCGGCCGAGGCCCACACTATACACGTCTTCAATCGGAAATGCCAGGCACGAAAACTCAGGCAATGAAGGGCTTTATGGTGGCAGCGCCAAGTTAATCCAAAGTACTGCCTGATGGTACCTGACGTGGACCCGACCACGCAGCAGGAGGATTTACCAGCTCTCTTAGGTTGTGAGGAGGAAGAAGAAGAGACCACTGGACCCTCAATAAAGAAAACCACGATTTCGACTTCTCTCGCCCAAGGGGCAGAGAAAAGCAAGAAGGAACTCCCGCGGGACTTCCAAGACTACGAGGACATCTTCCAAAAAAAGGACGACGGTCCCCTTCCGCCTTACCGCTCGTTCGATCACGGCATAGATCTAGACGAGTCATTTAAACCACGGGTTGCCAAGGCCTATCCGCTCAACCCTAAGGAGTGGGAGGCTTGCAAAGATTTCATCGATGAACACCTGAAAGCCGGATGTATACACACATCCAACTCCCCTCAGGCCTCTCCCTTCTTCTTTGTCTCGAAGAAGGACAGCAATCTTCGCCCCTGTCAAGATTATCGTTTCCTAAACGAGCATACCATCAAGAACGCTTATCCTCTCCCGCTTATTGGAGACTTGATGGACCAGCTCAAAGGATCTCGTTACTTCACGAAGATGGATATCCGTTGGGGCTATAACAATGTTCGCATCAAGACTAAGGATGCCTGGAAAGCGGCGTTTATCACGCCCTTCAGGCTCTTTGAGCCTCTCGTCATGTTCTTCGGCCTTTGCAACAGTCCGGCGACTTTCCAGTCGTTCATGGACTTCACCTTTAGCGACATGGTGGTGGAAGGATGGTTGATCATCTACATGGATGATATACTGGTCCACTCTAAGGATCTCAAGGAACATCATGAAAGGACGAGGCGAGTATTAGAGTGGTTATGAGAAAGCCGGCTCGGCCTCAAACTGGAGAAATGTACGTTCGACGCCCTCGAAGTTGAATTTCTAGGGATGGTCGTTCGTGAGGGGTTCATCAAGATGGACCCCACCAAGCTCTTTGCAATCGAGTCATGGGAACCCCCTACTTCTGTTCGTGCAGTTCGTTCTTTCATAGGGTTCTGCAACTTCTACCGAAAATTCATCCCAAACTTCTCTGAACTCGCTCAGCCAATCTTGGATCTGACGAAGAAAGGGCAGCCGTGGTCCTGGACGCATGTGCAACAACAGGCTTTCGACCTCCTCCAAAAGGCCTTTACTTCTAAACTGGTGCTAACGATGCCGGATACATCAAAACCGTTCTTTGTTATGACAGATGCCTCACTTACGGCTACCGGAGGAGCACTTATGCAGAAGGATGGCAATGGCGACCTGCATCCTTGTTGCTACATTTCAGGGACTTTCTCCCCCGCGGAACGTAATTATGACATTTACGATAGGGAACTCCTCGCGGTTATACGCGCGCTTGAGGAGTGGCGTCACTACCTTACCGGAACCGACCAGCCAGTAACTGTGCTCACAGACCACAAAAATCTGTGTTACTTCAAGGATCCCCGCAAACTATCTAGGCAGCAGGCTAGATGACTTTTGACGATTCAGGACTATGACCTCCTGTTTCAACATGTACCCGGCACCAATATGGGACCGGTGGATGCTCTCTCTCGGAAGGACGCCCTGGATACGTCGGACGATAATCCTGAGGTTACCCTATTTCCCGGAGAGCTTTTCTTGCGACGCATCAACATCGACCTCCGGACCGCTATTGAGCAGTCATCCTCCTCTGACGACTTTGTCATCAGCCAACTGCGGAGCTTACATGAGGGTACCTCGGGCATCCCTCACTCTTCTATTCACGATTGGCGCTTTGACGAAGGAATCCTCTATTTTAAGGATCGGGCTTATGTACCCGAGGCCCACCGGAACGACCTCCTCCACATCATCCATGACTCGCCCGCGGGGGGTCATGGCAGTTACTACCGAACCGTTAACATGGTACAACATGACTACTGGTGGCCTGGACTCACCGCCTTCGTGCGCCGCTTCGTTCAAGGCTGTGCCGTTTGCCAGGCCAACAAGGTCAATACACATCCCACCGTTCCCCCCCTTGTCCCCCTTCCGGTCGCCTCCACACGCCCCTTTCAGTGTCTTTCTGTCGATCTCATCACGGACCTGCCGCTGTCTAAGGGTTATGATTCGGTTATGGTCGTGGTAGACCATGGCCTTACAAAGGGGGTGATTTTCACCCCAACTCACAAGAGTGCGGACACCGAGGGTGTCGTGCAGCTCTTCTTCGAGAGGATTTTCCCGCGTTTTGGTCTCCACAATAAGATCATCTCGGACCGCAGTCCACAGTTTGCCTCGGCCTTCGCTCTAGAACTAGCGAGGCTACTCGATTACGACCCACTCCTATCCTCCGCCTACCATCCACAGACCGACGGAGAAACGGAACGGGTCAATCAGGAACTGGAAACTTATCTGCGGATCTTTTGCCAAGGAGACGCCACCCGATGGTCGGACCTATTACCAATGGCGGAGTATTGCCACAACTCCTCCGCGCATTCTGTAACAGGAAAGACCCCATTTAGTTTGATGATGGGATACGAGCCAAGGGCCTATCCATCTTTAGGGACTACCACCTTTCTCCCTGCTCTAGAAAAACGTCTTGGAGACCTCGATGAGGCTCGCAAGGAAGCCACCGCCGCCCACGAAAAGGCACAACGATATATGCGCAAACACATAACCTCCAAATTTAAACCCTGGAAGGTCAGAGATAAGGTGTGGCTCGAGGGCCGCAACCTAAGACTTCGATACCCCTCTCGAAAACTAGCCCCTCGACGCGAAGGGCCATTTGAAATTTCACAGGTTATCTCACCAGTTTCATACAAACTCCGTCTACCTAAGACGTGGAAGATCCATAACGCCTTCCACGCATCGCTCTTGACCCCCTATCAAGAAACTGCGGAACACGGACCCAACTTCCTTCCGCTTCCGCCGGACATCATTGATGGAGAAGAGGAATTTGAAATAGATCAAATCCTGTCCCATCGGGGTTCCGCTCGTCGTCGCCACTATCTCGTTTCGTGGAAAGGATACCCATCCTCCGAAAATACCTGGGAACCAGAGTCTAATTTAGGACATGCTGCGGACCTCCTACTGGAATATAAGGCCAGGGATCGCATAGCCTTCCCCCTCTAAACCCTCAGTCCTCACTTGCTTTCGAGTCGAGCCCCTCCGCTCCTCCACCATCGTCATGATTCTCACAGAACTCCTCATGTCCCAGTCGTCGCTGAATGCTTTCGTATACCAACTCCCCATCCGTATCCACCGACTCCCTGCACGATCTCGACGAATCCTCTATTGTTCCATCCTTGAGAATCCCGCAGCCAACGTCGCCATACCCAACGTACCCACCTTTCGAGATTGACCAATACTCAAATCTTTGGTCCTCATCTTTCATTCATACTCCATGTCTCGAACCATCCACGCACAGCTCTTCCCTGATGGGACTTTGCCAGTCTATACCACGGCCATGGCCCAATCCATCCATGAGTGTCGAGACCTCATCCTCGACGCCTTACATGATCACGGATTTGATGATGTCCTCCACGGACTCCCTCAAGGACTCTTCTCCCATGTCTTGCGACCCATATTCTTCATGCTACCCGCCAACCTCCGGGGATATTACCTGGACAACGACCCAAACCACCCATGGGATCGGGATACTTGGGCCAGGGATTACCCTGACCATCAGCAAACCTTATGGGCAGACGACTCCACCGTCACCCCCGACTCCAGTCCCTCGTCCGCCGACTCCCCATCCGACTGCGAACCACTTCCAGTCCCACCACCCGTCCCTTCCCCCTCTCGCACACCTTCCAGAACAGGAGTTCATGCTCCTACTGGAGGCTCTAGCGATGGAACTCTTCCCATCGCCCCCGAGGAGGCACTCGCCTTCCTCTCCTCTATCCCCCTCCTCGTCGGAGAGCTCACTCCTCCCCCGGAACCCCATGTTCTTCCCGCTCGCCCCCATCCAACCACTCCAACCCCCACCGCACGTCCTCGTAAGCTCGGTAGGGGTGGCGGAAAGCTTTCGTTTGGGCTTCCTACCTCCGCACTCCGAACCATGGGAAACCGTGGCAAGGGAGGCCGAGGAACTTCTCGTGGCCCAACTCCATACCTCTCCGTTGGGAGAGCTAGCAAGGTCAACGCGACGACACCCTCGCCCTCACCCTCGCTGGGTTCGGCCTCAAACCCCATCAACGTAGATCGATACTCCACCCCTCCTACTCCCGCTCGTCCCGCCACTCGTTGTTTTACGTGCAATGAACTCGGACATATTCGAGCTGACTGCGGCCACTATGAGTGTCCTCTCTGTCGCACCACCGCTCCCGGTCACATCCAATCCTTTTGTCCTCGCCGTCAATGCCTTCTTTGCGGGGAAATGGGTCATGCGGACTCGTTTTGCCCTATTCGCCGCAACCCTCTTGACAATACCAACTTCACCAACTACAAGGTGAACGAAGGAGACCAGGGAGTATAAAGAGGTCTCGCAGGTGCTTCGACCATACGAAGGGGGTAATGTTACAGTCTACGAAGGGGGTACACCTTTTTCACTATCTTTTGCTGTCAATTCGTTCATCTCTCATCTCACTCTTGACTATATGTTGTATTAGTAGCGAAGTCGTCCTTCACATTACCAGATACATCTATCCAATTCACTTCTCTTTTGACTCACACGGCACCCCGCCCATACCCTACTTTAGACTTTCCTTCCGTTCCGCCGCAGTCTTCTTCTTTCAGACTTCATTGACTGCGGACTGCGCCTTACTGCGCACTGTTTCTTTTAGACCACAGTCTCTTCAGACTTCTACTGCGGACTACACTGTTACTGCATATGCTGCGCATACTTATCTCGCACGGACCAGGGGCCTACTGTATATATAGTTTCGTACTTCTCGCCTGTATTTCCCCTTAAGCTAGTTCTACGCAATATAGCATTCTTCTAGTGACCTTCGAGTCTAGTGAGCCTCTTCAGGTACCTAGATAGAAGAGACCTGTCGAGTCTTTGCATCGTCTCAAAGATAGACATTGTTCCTCGTCATCCGCTCACCTAAGCTACGATCTATAACGCAGCACGCTACGTCACTACTATGCTGTGCGTTACAGGTTCTCAGCTTCTCCAATCGGTCATTAGCTTGCCCAATGCGTAATTGAATCTCCTCTTTGACCAGGTGCTCCAAATCAGCATCTTTCAACAAGGCAGTACCCCAGGCCGAAGGCATTGTGAGTTTGAGATCTTCAGCCAAGGAACTTTCCACTTGAGCATCATGCTCGTCTAAGTCTTCTTCTTCCACTCCCCAAAACACCCTTTCTCTTGCATCATCATCCATGGGGTCACCATCCTCTTCATTGCAAAAGCCAGGGTCATCTGCAGTGGAGACCAAGCTACCATCAAGGTGTATATCAGTTGCGAATAGAGAGGTAGATTCATTGAACTTGATTATTCTAGCATGAAGCCATCTCTGTTTCTGGGCAACATTTGCCTTTTGCATAGCAGTGGGAATGCTAGGCAAGCATCGTATCTCTGCCCGCAATGCATCTCTGTGGATGATAAATCGTGGAAACCCATAGTCTGAGATCGCCAGCACTTACTGAGCATCCTCAATGCTAATCCCATCTACCAACCATGCCACCGAGCCTCCATTTCCTGAGGGTGACCCCGCAGCTTCCAATAGATCCAATCTCATCTCTGCCAAGCTGGGTGCTGCCAAATCCAAAGGAATAGTGGATGAGTAACTTCACTATCCTAGCTCAAGCATGACCTACCTTTGTCAATTTGTAAACTGTATATATCCAGAGCCTCACCCCTCTCACTATCTGCAGTCTCTGCTGCTTCCACCCAGGCTTTCAATTGAGAGGGGTCCAAGGATGCACTGAACTCTTCATATGGACCTTTGGTTGTCTGTATCCCTTCTAAGGCTACTTTGTGTTTTTTCAACAAAGACTTTACTATGATTTAAAGTGAGTCCAGATATCACCAGGGGGATAAAGGTGGACCCACCCAGACCCACTAGCTTTTTCCAATTCGAATCCCTCATATGATCATCATACAGCTCTTGACGATGGGCCAAAGTCATTGATCTGGCGGAAGGGGAAATCTTGTTAAAGGGTGCCCAAAGGGTTTCCAAAATCTCCCCATCCACATGACCTGCCCCTTTGAGGAACATGAGGCTAAACCTAGAGAAACAGTGGGTCTTGTGAGCGCTCAAATGGAATTTGCCAATTGCGGGCATGATCCCCATCTCCACAGGCCAGGACAATGCTGGACACTTATTGATCCTTGTAGAAAAATTCTTGTGCCATTGACAGGCCACATTGTAAATGATAATGGCCTTTTGTATACCTTGGGACTTGTAAGAGACTGCCTGGCAGATAGAATAGTCAACATTCTTATGCCTTCAAATAAAATCAGCAATAAACATCTATCACACATCCCATCAAGTTCACATACTGCTCTCCCTTGTAAAAGTCAACCACAGAATGGGGGACAAAGCAGCCATGACGAGCACAGGCAGTTGCACCTACTCCAGTGGCATGCAAATGAGTTTTGGAGGTATTGGCATTGTTGACTGCCTGATGGTTCTGACATGATGATCTCTAAATAGATAGCATGAGCATACACAAAACTATGAGAGGTCAATACTACATACCTCTTCATTATTTGCAGCTTGTGAAACATGCTCCTGGTAGGGCCTATTGGCCACCATATAAGCTAGACCATCCGAGAGTGCAATATCATCCTCAGGCTTTCGCATTTTCATGTGTTGAGCAGTAAAGTTACCATCGACAACATACTGCAGGGCCACAGTATCACTTGATTTTTCAAGTGTTGTGTTAGACTAGACTTGAGAAAATCCACACACTAACCTGTTGTATTCCTTGGCCCATTTGTTAGGCAAATTGCAACCAGGTTGAGGACATGCTGGGCAAAATATTGCCAAGTCTCCACTACCCAGGTTTCTTTCAGTGTCATGACCCAACCCAGCCCTCTTTCAGTTGGTCAGGTCACACCATATTCTTGAGACTCTCATCAACTCCCGATAACAATCCTTGTTAAAACACCCATCAACTCAAGCATATGCTTCAACATATAGACCTACTGGAAGAGAATCAGGAAATGCATTGTTTGTCAACCTTCTAAGCTTTGAATAGAAGCTTGAGGCCGAAGTCTTGCACTCGAGCTCATCTATGAGAAACTCATCCAGTACGTTGAAGGTGAATATAGTTTGAGGTTTTGTGACAGTTGAAGGAAATAGATGACACCTGAGAAGCTGTAGGTGTTTGTCTTCATCGCCAGCTCCATCACACCTGCACCATTTCACAGCGTGAACAAATATTCCGGCTGAGTCCACCACAGTAAATTGATCTCTGGATCCATCATAGTTTAAAGGGCAAACATTTCCACCATGTCCTAGGTTCAAAGTAAAACCCAGCTCCTGCAGGGTTATTGCCTCATAGAACTGCCCATTCCACTGCTGAAGCCTATGAAATGGAAGTCTTGAGTGTGCTTTGACAGCACAGGGTCCACACCAGGCTTGATTACCAAGGCATGAAAGACAATGTATGGGCCCAGGGGGCCCTAGACAGTCCATGCATCTTGCCATGGTTTCTACAGGAGCTTCAAGCTCGAGTAGAATTGAGACATAAGTTGATCGGAAAGGAATCCAATCACGAAGAAAGTCATTTTGGGTCTTTTGCCCCTATCAGACAATTAATCTCTGCATTACGAAATTAACTTACTTTTGTTCTCCTGGGAGCTGACTCATCGTTACCCATGGCACAGGCTTCCTGGAAATCCTGGATTAAATCTGATGTGGTTGGCAGGGCCTTGAAACCAGGGGGGGTCTTGGGAATTTTTCTTCTCCTAGGTGTCTCTCCCTTGTCACCAGACAGCTCATAATATGGAGTTGCATCAACTTCTTGATAGGTAGCTTTTCCTCTCCAAGTCCTCTTTGGGGTATAAATGACCATGGACCCTGAACTTTTCCTGGAACCAGAACCTCAATTTGAGCCTCTGGTTCTGAAGAAAGTAGCCTTAGCTTTCTTGGGCTTTCGAGAATCTGACATGGTTGGGGGATTGAACTATGTATGTACGCAAGCAATTACCTCAACCAATTTCTATGTTGAATCAAATTACATCTAATTAGACTTGAAGCGAGTTTACACAATCAATAGCAGGCTGCATTTTAATTACATGAGTAGGTACCAAACACTGCCAAAGCAATTACAGGAGGAGGTACCCAACAGCCTTATAATTACGTGAGTAGGTACCCTGACCACCACCCTGCTTGAGTTGGCAAAGAGGGCCTTGGGATCCCCAATTGGTCATGCACATCATCCTTGGCATAATGAGCAATCACCACCCTTTCACCCTTGGTCCATGGTGGAACTGAGTGGGACAAACCTCTCCCTGTTAACCACACCCCTGTGCCTGGTGGATAATCAAACTCAGCCTTGAGATCATCTAAGTGGAGTTTTGCATCATGACCCTGCCCAAGGCTAAGCAGATTATCATAGAAAGACATAGCGCTGCCACCATCGCAATGACTTGGGGTGACCCTGTTAACAATGATGTCCATCCCCCCATAAATGGTTGGCCAGGTTGGCACAAGGTATCTGCAAGTGTTGGATCAGCTGTCCCGTGGTGTGTCCATTTGCAATCCACATCTCTGGATGTACGACCCGCAGTACTGCATTCAGGAGGTGCTCCAAGGGCTCTATCTTCTGAAGCCAGTCCCTGATGGTGTCAGATTTTAGATTTGGGGTAGGATGTAGAGGATCAATAAGTCTCTGACTCAATTTTGAGTTTCAATTACGGGAGCAAATGGCTATTCACTTACCTTGTGCCCAGGGATTAATCTACCAACCGATATTCCAATCCTACCTGCACCAAAAATGGACTCTGATGCACGGGAATGGAATCCTTTGGTATGCCAAGTGTCTGGTTGCTGTAGCGAATTATCCAAGTCATGTTTCAAGCCCACAACAGTGTTGTTGAACTGCTCCTGGAGGAAATTTCAACTGGGGTTAGCGCGAGATAAATATATATACACACCACTTGGTAAGGGAGCAGGAGGCCTGGGAGGTACCAGACCAAAATTTTACCATGCATGTTGACAATTACAGCAGGGGCAGAAAAGGCACCCAAGCTATTCTCAACAAAGAAACTATTTGAAACGTGTTTCTTCACTGATTCGGCAAACCTGTCATAATCCCATTCGGTGGAAACTAACCAATACCACTTAGTCACGATTCTCAGCACTATAGATTTTAGCCAAGTCACTTACCAGGGTTAAGGAAAGTGCTGACAATGATGGCAGCACACCATTTGACCTCTATATCTGTCAAACTGGTCGCTCTGTCTGCTTTGCTTCTCACCACTTCACCCAATTTGGTGGTTAATGATTGCACCAGGCCTTGGGCCTTCAGCCTTCCAAGAAGCTGATTAGTAAGCAATCAATATGGCTGAAATGAAATTTCACTTAGGCTTTTGGAGTGTTTCGGCAGTGAGATGTTCCCCCCAGAGAATAGGACTCTGTACTACATTATCCAGAATCTTATGGACATGTTGTTGTAGAAGAGCACTGATATCTAGGTCCTCTCGTGAGGACTCTTCCTCCAGCATGGTGTTTTGGATGGTTGCTGACTTGTGTGGAATTGAGTGCTGGTAAGGTCGGCACTAAGTGAGTTACCTGGGCTGATGGTTATGGAATAATTAATATGGACATACCTGGCTTGAATAGAGGTGTTATGTGTTTGCCGGGATCGCGGCGGGAGGCGACTAGTAGTGTGACAAAAGACTGCCAAGTCCGAACTCAGGAAGCCTATTCGCATCCTGAGTTATTCCTCTTCCACTGGCTTCGATGTGTCCATATTCAGATTCTGCGGGCATGACATTGTATTCTATATGGTGTACCATATGCCTACAGAAAACAGTACATAGCTATTGACGCAACAATGGGTGGCAGGGATGCCTGGCGAATACATCCGCGGTTACGTGAACTGGCTACAGGTGCATGAATAGCCTGTTACTTAGCAATTTTACTGTTACTTGACTACAAATACAAATTTGAAAAAATGGCTGTAGCCAGAATATCAAGGGGGGGCCCTCCCCTTGACACCCTGGCCACAGATTTGAAAGTACATGCTACATGTAAGAAAAAAGGAGTAAACTACTGAGGCAAATATGATCTTCGGAGAGGCTGCAATCTCAGGTCAGTCACAGTTCAAACAACAGCAAAACCCGTACCCCACATATTAGACCACCTAGTAGAAATCTTGAAGGTGTAATGAGTAATGGATAGGGTAAGAAGCGAGCTTGTACCTCAAGGCAGCAGAGCTGTAGCCACATATACACTGTAGAGCAACTGTCAGTAAGGGCGTAGACTGTCAGAGCGTGTGCGCTTACGGGAGCCTCAAGCCTCTGCCAATTTGAGCACGCGTGGGAAGGGGGCAAGCCCAACACACCACGTGTTCTCGAAGTCCCCGCATACAAGTAAAGAAAGCAAGTGACAATCCAGGGAGGGTGCAAGCACACCCAACACGCTGCAAAGTCTCAAGCTGCCACCAATTCCGAATGTGCAGGAGGGGAGCAACGCCCCCAACACACTGCACGTTCTCGAAGCCCCCGAGCCCCAAGAAAAAAAAGCAAGAGACAATGCAAGAGGGGTGCAAACACACCCAACACACCGCAAGGTCTCAAGCTGCCATCAATTCCAGTGCAAACTCGAACGTGCGGGAGGGGAGCAAGCACCCCCAACACACCACACGCTCTCGAAACCCCCAAGCCCAAGAAGAAAAGCGCGAGACAATGCGAGAGGGGTGCAAGCACACCCAACACACCACAAGGTCTCGAGCCGCCCCGGTGTAAACGATAACATGCGGGAGGGGAGCAAGTGCCCCCAACACACCGCACGTTCTTGAACCCCCTGAACCCACAAACAGCAAGCCTGTAAGGTGGGTTAGTGGGTGATACATAGATTGGGCACACACCTTGTGGTCATTTTATCCCAGAGAGCCCGAGATAACCTTAGGTATGTGATTAGCGTGTGATTCCTGGGTGGAGTACTCACCGGATTGGTTCGAGATACTTTTTCATTGTGCAGGCTGCAGTCCAGCACAATGAAAAAGTGCTCACCGAACACTGAGTGTAGATAATGTTGTGGAGGAGGAGAACCACGCCGCGAATGCATGCATGAGCAGGGTGGTGGTGAGGTAGAAGGCATTGGCGCGGTTTAAGTCTGCAGTTTATGGTCATGTGTCATTCTCATGGGTCAGTCAACAATGCCACCTGACGTGGAGGCTCGCGTTATCATGTGATTGTGTTCCCGCGTCAAGTTTGACAAGTCTCGTGGTACTAGCCCTGCGTCTTGTCTGAACCATTCCCTTCCTTCTCCCACAACACGTCCCATGCCACCCAAGCATCGAACCAAACAGACCGCCAAGAAATCGACTGGAATTAAGGCAGAGCGTAAGCATATCCTGCCCTCTGAAGAAGTGGCAGACAGTTCCCCGAAGTGGGCATGAACAGATGACTTGGTGTCACTTGTGGTAAGTAACTTTCTAGTTTTACACGTCTCTGTGTCTGAGTAACTCAGCTGCGTACAACGCTCGTACTGAATTTGGTTGGTGGTCCCCAGTTTTATCTGCCCAGAACCAACTCTTTGTAGTTTTGCTTGCTCTGCCAGGACGGCGGAGTCCTTTTCAAGTGCGACAACTGCCCGCGCACAGTATGTAGCACTTGCCTCAAGGTGCCCAAAGAGTACCATGAGGTGATCACTGGGGATGGCATGCGTTTTATGTGCGTTTCATGCCACTTCAAACTTGGGCCAATGGCAGGCCCTTACTTTGTGCATACATTCCCCTTCTCATGCCCATGTAGAATAATGTGCACCCCCAGGGCTTTACAATCAGCGGGCAGCCGGTGTTGCCGTTGTTCCTGAAGGTCAAGGGGCGCTTCGAGTTGGGTACAGTCAGTCAGATCCTCTGCCCTACGACTTTACTGCTCGACATCCACTTCTTTGAAGTGGAAATCAAGGCGCATGTGGCAATGATCTATGCTGCACTTCAAGATTTTTTCCCTGCAGGTGGTTTCCGTTTGATTTCGATCCCCTTCTCTCTGGGGACAGATCATGCGGTCACAGACTGGCCCACCGTCATTCGTCGCCACCTCAAGACCCTCACCTCATCCTACCAGCAAGTTGTGGTTGTGGTCACCAACCACACTGATGAGGACACCGGGGATATGTTCCTGGGCGCTGATGAGACTGGCAAAGGCCATGCTGCTAAAGTGGACCAGGTGTGTTCTACTCAATACTTCTCCATCTTGCTGCTCAATTTAGTTAGTTCTTCAAAGTTTTGTGGGTGCCATTCAAGGAACTCCTTGATGGTGCCATTGTGTACTTTACTTCATGCGGTTCGCTGGTCAGCAACAAGGATTCATTGACCAAGTTGAAGGCCTCTGTAGAAGGGTGAGCTGAGGATTTTTTTTCGGTTGTTAATGCCTACTGATGGAGCAGTAGCTTTAGAGTCCAGAATGCCATTGGATTTGATGCCCCCCATCTACAAGCAACCTCAACGGCGGAGCTACTTGCTCAATTGACAAAGCATGTGGTCATTCATGGCTATGATTTCACCCAAGCTCTCGAGGACATCCTGCCTGACATGTCAGAGCTTGGACGCCATTCCTCGATCATCCACTTTGTCAGTGGTAAGGTGTTTCGGTACCTCTGGGCTCACAAGATTTACCAGCCTTGGGGACAATGGATTTCGATGCAATGTGATCAATGTGGCATCTTGCAAGAGTGGTCTGGTGTGCATCTGGAGGATGGATCGTACTCATTTGAATGCGCGTATACCAGGTGTGGGTACAAAGGTTTGGACTGGGTTAAGGATGCATTCACATTTGTGGTGTCTTGCCCTAATTGTGAGGTTTTACTTAGCAAGCGTCAAAGCCCAATTGCCTGGCTAAAAGAGGTGTTCATGTAGTCAATACCATTCGTTGTTTCAGTTCTGTAGTTTCAGCCAATACTACTACTTTGTTTGTTCACGGTGCATTGACATATTGTGTTGAAGGTTAATCATATCACCTCATAGTCACATGATCACAGATCCGGTACCGCGAGTCAGAATACCAGCTTCTCACGCATTTTCCCTTGGTTGAACACTCCTATCAACTCGATTTCGCTCACCATGTCAAACTGGTCAGTGCTTTTTGATCCAATTCTCTTCAAATACATCCAGGACGATGCTAGGGCTCATGGAGATGCCATGTCTCACAGTCAAATCTTGAAAGATTGCCAGGATGAGATTGTAGACTCTCCCTTGCACGAGGAAGCAGTAGTCAAGCTTCCCAGTGGTCTACGCTTGGTGAGCAAATCTCTTTCTATGATGCAGCCACCACACTTAATGACTTTTAGGCTATTCAAAAATCATTCTTGCCATACTTGGATGGTGACGACCAGAAGGAGGAGGAGGCTGCCGTAGTGGCCTTGCCCTCTGAAGACCTGGTGAGCCCTGAGGAACGTGAAGCCACTGCTCGGCCATCAGATGCAGGAGATTACTGGGCTGAATGGAACTTGTTTCGTGCGGCCCAACGACTATTCGCCGACGAGGTGGCCAAGGTTGACAGCGAGGCTCGGGACACACTGAACAAGAAAACATTGGGTACATGCACAGTTGCAATACGCAAATGGTTCAATGAGCTCCCAAGGAGCAAGCTCGAGGAAGCAGAGAATGCGGCCATAAAATAGAACAAGCTTGGTTGTCCCGACAAGGAGAAACGTCATATGTGAGTTGTTTATTTCTGGCCCCATGTTGGTGCCTACTAATTGCATACATTCAATGCTTAGCTATCGTAAGAAACACCTTAAGAATCGGACTACCAAGCTCATTGACACAATCCGATGGACTATGGGAGTTCATACAGTCATGTTACTGACATATGAACTCAATAATGAGAAGAAGACTGCAATGTAAGTCTTTTGTGCCAGATTATTGGCAGTTAGCACTCATTCATTCAATTGTAGCATTGAAACTGAAGCGCCAACTGGGCGAGACAAGCATTTCACCATCTTATCCAATGACTGCAAGAATTGGGTGAAACAAGGTGCTGAGCTTTTGCATGGATACCTCCACGATGAAGGTATGTATTTTCTCTCAGCTGGATAACACTGACAATATATTTCTTGACCGTGACTGCAGATGAAGAAGTTCCCTTGGAGGAACCAAGCAATGATGAACAATCTGCCAAGGTCATGGTAGATGTTGCAGGGAATCCGAGGCTTCCAAAGGCCATCATACAGGATCTTAAGGTGCGTCAGGATCTCTGCCGAGACGTATTCACAAAAGCATACAGTAAGTACAATGTGTTTTACTTCTCGTAGTCCACTACTAATTGAGCCCAGTGAAATTCACAAAGCGAGACAAGGTGCATGCCCCATGGCTGGAGCTGACCAGGCCCAACAATCGCTATCTCCACCCCAACTCTCTTCCTGAAGGTTTCAACATATCAGACCCTTCGAAGTTGACAAAGCCAATGCTTGACAAGCTGTGGGCTCATTGGTGAACGCGTGAGGAGAAGAAGCTCCCCATTGTTGAGTTTGTCAGTGGGCGGGCCAAGGACTTGGATGGTTGGAAGTTTGGCTTGGAGGAAAGGGCACCGCGTGTTGGCAAGAGGAAGGCCTATGTTGAGGTTGACGACGACTCTGACGATAAACTTGGGTCAGTACTGTTAGTGGACAAAGGTAAGGCTAGCACTTAGGGTGGATGTATTAGCAATGACCCAAGCTCCTTTGCAGGCAAAGGTAAGGCCGTAGATGGCCAGGGTGAGGGAACATCTGTATTAGCATCTTCCCCAAAGCCACTGTCCAAGCAACCTTGCCTTTCTGGACAGCTTGATGTCCCTGAGGAAGGGAGTCCAGGAGCCAATGAAAGTAACAGGTCCAAGTTCCTGGCTGGTCTTTCCTCGGACTCGTTATACCAGTCGCTTGTCAATGCATTGATGGCACTTCCAATGTTGTACATTTATTTTTATTTTTCTGGTCCATTTGAGTACTAATCTACTATGCAAGGCATCTTGTCCCTCTTCCTCTGCTTTTCCAAAGTCGAAAGGTAATTTGCCTATTTGGGCCTCTTGGCGTTGGGGTAGGAAATACCTTCCTGCCGAAATTCATTCAAAAAAGAAAGAGTTCCACATGGCACTATCTGCTTTGCAAAAATACACTGTCGTGGATTGCAACAAAGGTACAGCTGTTGTTTTGGGGCTGGGGTTACTTCTCTGAGAGTGTTGGAGAGCGGTGGAGGTCGAGGCAGATGATCCCAATAGTCTAGGATTTCTTTGGGCATCAGTTCTCAGTGTGCAAATGGCTGATGAAGTCATTTTGACCATGAATGAGGTGCATGGACATTTGGTGATGGTAGAAGCTCAGAAGAATGGTGTGGGCATTGTCGAGGGTGACTGTGGGGAAGGACAGAGAAAGAGTGGACAGGAGGAGGGTGAGGGCAAGGGTGAGGACGAGGAGAGGATTAGGTCAGAGGAGGCAGGGAATAGGGGAGAGCAGGAGGTGGTGGGAAGAGAGGAGGTGGTGGAAATGGAGATGGCCAGAAGAGAGGAAATGGAGGAAATGGAGGAGATGACCAGAAGAGAGGAAGAGAGGGGAGTGGAGGAGGTGAGGGGAAGAGAGGAAGAGAGTGTGAGGGAGGAGGTAAAGGAAAGTGAGAGCAAGGGGAAGGAGGGGAAGAAGGGGGGGAAAGAAAAGAAGAAGGCAAAGGGAAGTGGTGGGGAGAAGCAGGGGAAAAGCAAGAAAGATAGCTTACCCTTGCCTGGACCATCCCGAAGAGCATCAGAGCGCACCCAAAAGCCAAGCAAGAAGCGTCGGGGCTCTGACTATGCTTGACTTGGACATTGGTTATGTCATTAGCTCACTTCATCAACCATTCGTGTCTACCTCAAACAACAAGTAATTATATGTATATAGAGAAAAATGGGTAGAGCTCAGATATTCACATTACTATATCTGGCCAGTCACACAACAGATCACATGTCCAGCTGGTACCACAGTCAGATCACCATATTTGACCTTGACAGTGGCACTGGCTGGTCACTCAACAAGTCACATGTCTGGCCGGTACCACAGTCAGGTCACCATATTTGATCTTGATAGTGGTACCAGCTGGTCACTCAATAGGTGACATGTCTGGCTGGTACCATAGTCAGGTCACCATATTTGACCTTGATAGTGGTACCAGCCAGTTACTCAACAGGTCACATGTCCGGCCGGTACCACAGTCAGGTCACCATATTTGACCTTGATAGTGGTACTGGCTGGTCACTCAACAGATCTCATGTCCGGCCGGTACCACAGTCAGGTCACCATATTTGACCATGAGGTTTTTTTATTATAACCTGGAGGTACCACTTCCACATAATCGGCCATGCCAGCTCCATGTATACCGGCTGAACACCCAGCCAGGACCATACCCACGATGTTTGGTAACATGTAGGAGAACTGGTTGTGCGATACTGAGTGACTGCATGATGTGCATGTACAGTGCCCTCCCTAGTGCCACCTCACTTTCCTCCTACCTATCCATGGCTGCCGTGCATGGTCCAGTATACAGCACCCACGCCCACCTTATGGCACTCATTTACATTCAAGTTCCCCACAAGTGCTATTTTGAGTAGTCCACACGTACTAACGACGCAACATTCGCGCTCAAGTGACTGACAAGTAGTTGAAAAGTAGTTAATGTGTACTAGGTACAAGGAAAAAAGAACTCCCTGGCTCAGATGCAGCTTCAGAGGGCCCAGACTTCGCCAAATTGAAGCCCATCATTGCATCATCGGCACGTCCCATTGTCTTGGGTGAGGACGAGGGAGAGAGGGAGAGAGGGAGAGGGGACAATGCTCAGTGCAACGACGATGACATCATGTCCTTGCATCATCACTGGTGTCATTGTCGGCGCATCCCATCATCCCATTGTCCAAGTCGTCCAAGTCATTGTTGATAAGGACGAGGGAAAGGAGAGAGGGGGGACAGCGCTCGCTACCCTTATCATCAGGAAAAGTACAAGTCCCTGATATTAAAAGGGCTATTTGAGTTGCCCTGATACTTGTTGCTAAGGGATTATAAGCCTTTACAAGGGCTTACAAGGCCCTTACAGGTGAGACAAATGTTTGCACTAGTTTGTCTTGTGATACACCATTACAATGTAATTGCATATGATTAAAATTTGTTATCTTATTGGAATCACATCGTCATAGTGTATTGTCATTAGATAGGGTATATAGGCATCTCCACTTGTGGTGCCACTGGTCAAACCACCTCAACGTCATGGCAGTGCTCGAAACGTCTGACCTAGACATTCCCTGAAAATCCAAACAAAGTTAGTCTACTTCGATATGCATTACAAGCATTGTAGCAATAGTACCATGTCTATAGACTATACAAGTAATCCCGGATGTGCACATTTTATGTTGGAGTAATCTCACTAGTGAGTTTCCATATACTAGTAGCAAACTAGTAGTAATGATTCCGAATAGAGCGTGGCCTGACATCATGGTGAATCCCAAAGTTGGTTCAGGATGCTGTTCTGATTAAACACCAAACATTGGCAGTCTATGTCACGTCTCCTCACTACCTTCCTCATCATTATCAGCTATCATACCATCACAGTCATCAATATCATCATCATCATCATCATCATCATCATCATCATCATCATCATCATCATCATCATCATCATCATCATCATCATCATCATCATCATCATCATCTTTGTCAGAGTCCCCCACCTCATTGCCATCCCCCTCACCATACTTGACATCTGCTTCCGTCCTGATTTCCCCTTTGTCTGACTCCTCGGTTGCTTCTATGACCAACACGGGGCCTTGTCTACCTAGCATCTGGGAAATGTGACCCAGACCTATTCCCGCAAATCTGGCGAACATGTCACGGTCGGCGAATCTGTGTTTGTTTGTTAGCAAACGCCAGAATGGATAGATATAGATACTTACATGTTGACATAAAATGCTGCCCAATTGTCTACTTCCCCAGGCAGTCTCGCTAATGAGGGACCAGGCGCTAGTAGGTCGCATGTGTGACCATCAGAGAATGATGGAATTAAGTGACACCCACGGAGCACCAGCGATGGATCAAGGAAGCCAAAGGGCGCATGGTCTGGATGATCCAGGACAAATCCTACCTTGGGAAGCCGGGCTTCCTTGAATCCCCATTTTTGATCCCGATCCATGCTGAGCCAGCGAACCCAGAGGATTTCCATGGACTGCTCAGAGTGCGCCATGCCATCTTGAGGGAAGGATACTTTGATGTGAAACACATTGAGTACTCGAGCATACCAGAATGGGTGCTCATCATCCCTTGACGGTGTCATGATAGTATCCCTGCATGCAATCCTAATGGCATCATGGTCCCAGCAGACATTGTATGTCGTGTAGTTGATGTGTAATATTTTGGACTTAACAACCGCGTCCGGATTTGTGAGTCGGATTGCATTCCGCTGCTCTGCAGTGAAGATGCGCTCGTCGCCATCATAGTCCAAGCCTAATAGCCTGGACAAAAGGTGGTCTTTCAACGATTGCATGAAACTCTCCTAAGCAGAGTATTTGACATCAAAACAGAGCATAACATAGCTTCGATGATTCATACCTTCACCGTGGGGTCACTACGGTTCTCATAAAGCAACTGGGGGAGGCTGAATACATTGTCTTGTCTCGCTTTGTTGGTCATGAAGTGGTGGTTGAGGGGTGAGACATTCTCGTCATCCATCTCCTCCGAGTCAAGGTTGAGGTTATGTTGTCGCCTTAGAACTGTTTATCGCCTTTCATGCCTTCCAAAGTGGGCCTCGACTGCTTTCTTATTCGAACTCCTGTAAAACCGTTTGATCAATTGGTGTGCCTTTTCGCCCTGAGAAGGGTATCAGTTTGACAAGGAGAGCTACAAGTATTCAACTTACAACTTGAGTGGAGTACGAATTGGTAGTGCCAAATGTCTTGATCATCTGGCCGTAGTCCCCGAGTGCATGAAACTTGTATGTGTCAATGTTGAAGGTTTTCGGGAGAGGGGAACTTCTTGCTGGCCGCTTCCTGCGACCTGATTGTATCTCAGCAAGCTCCCGTCTCTGCCTTTGAGCGGACTCCCGAGGTAGCTCCTTGGTCTCAAAGGCGGCACATGTTACTCTACGAAACCGATGTACTTGCGTGCCAAGCCGTCGGAGAGCTTGATCAAGTAGGGCCAGGGTGTTGTCTGTATGGAGTCTGAGTTTTGCCAATGCATGCCATTCAGCCAGCCGGAAAATCAGGGTTTGCACAATCTCTTCATGTTTGGGTGGGAGTAATCCTTCAAATACTGGCATAGCACACTATATATAGCATGTCAGCAGCGGCTCGGAGTTTTATGGATGTTGTAATCCTGACCTACAGCACATTCTCGAAGTGCCACGCTGGGCGCTGACTAGTATCTGAGACATTGTCAGGGAAATGGCAAATAGTGTCCACAAAAGGTGGAACACCAGTGAATCTAAAGGGGAGATTAATATTCCAACACGACAAGGGAAAAGGCGATTACCTTTCATTCAAAATGTCAAGGCGATGGGGTCGACCATGTAGATTATGCGGAACAGGTGTTTCATAATGGACTTTAGCACGCCTGACTCGAAGTCGTGCAACAAATCAACTACGAGTTTGGGGTAAATGGAAAAGCCTAGATGTGAAAGCTGGTCTGTGAAAGCATTCTACATCAGTACAGACCAAGTTACTAGCAGACCAGATATTTCAGAATTGTTGCTGCTTACCATGGTTGGGACCAGCGAATAGGACTTTAGAATGCGCTCCACTGTGATGCTCTTCAAAGGTTTGCCAAGCTTGTACAAGGCATGCCGAGCCACCTGCACAAGGTGCTGCCAGTGTTGCCAGACTTGCATCATCCTTGATGAGAGGTCACTTACGAACCCAAGGCGATGGAAAGATGACTTTGGTAGATGGCAATGGGGACATGGGCAAATCCCCTTGTCACGTATGGTAACCAGAAGGACCCTAGTGAATGCATTAAAGACTGACGATATATTCTTAGCATAGTTCTCACTTTTCAGGATAATCCGCAGAATAGGTGAATATCTGGGGGTACACGCGCCTCTTGACACCATCAAAGCATTCAATCACGATACCATTGTGGTATGTCTCAATGAAGTTGTCATCCAAAAGGATTCTCCACACAGCATGGACGAGTTCCCGTTTACAATGTGTGAGCAGATCTGTATTGTCCTTGCGGTTTGTGATGTTCGAAAGGAATCTGCAAATTGACTTGGGAAGCTGTTGCCCTTTGAGCGGCCACAAACATGCAGTATAAATGGATCATACATGTACTGATGGAATAAACACAATTGGATGACAAGCTGGCATGTCGGCGGTGTGACATGCATATTTGGATAGATTCCTGAAAAACAGGTAGACTGGCCATGCGGATACATGGCTGAATTGTGCCAGTTGTGTTGAGTCTGACCACAGCATAATTCCCGTGATGACCCTTTCTAGCTCGCAACCATCCTGTTGAAAGGATGCGTACTTACAGTCACGTGACCTTATATTAAGTAAGCATTACAAAGCGTATATAAGACTCTGCTGAGTCTGAATAATATATATCTCTCTTGATCTGCTACCGCTATCATCTCTGAGAACCCTTCAGTCCCAAGGTAAGTACCCTATGACCGATTCCTAGGGATCCCGGCGTTCACGCCGGGTCCCCGCCATTGCAACACACATGACCCTCGGACACTTCAAGACGATGCGTTCGTGGGGAGACGGTGACGGACGGGCCAGTATTATGGTGATGCGACCAACTGAGCTAGTATGGTACTGGGTGTCTGTACGTAGGGTGCAAATTGCAATGCTGCGTCTGCTGGTCAGCCGTTCGAATACGTCTGCGTGAAGTCGACTCGGGCATTGACGTGGAGAAGGAATGCGACCGGAGGTCCAGCTTTGACTTGAAGAACGACTCAACAAATGCGGGATCTTGCTCAATGACGGTTGACGGTTGACGTAGGATCAGGTTCACACCAGATTTCGATGGCAGCAGTGACAGTTCGGAGCGACATGCATACCATTGACAACTCTTGTCGGATTAAGTGGATTAAGTATGGTCTAATACCAGTATTTACTATGCAACTAAGCTGTATGTTCTACTAGTACCTATGTAATTATCGTGCAGTGTGATGTCCGTGGAGGATGGGGTGACGAGTTGCTTGGGTCGCGGACTCGGAGCTAGAGAGCTCATTGTTCTGAGTCGGGCAGCATGGTGTGTTGTAGAGCACACAGTGCTTCCCACTGCACAGCAACGATGGGTTGCATTGCAAGCAATGTTCGCCATGCCTTTGCAATGGCGCTGTCCTTGGTCAGCACGTATGACTTTCCCAACCGAGTGTAGCGAAACGTGCCGTTTGCAGTGGGGTGTTTGAGATTGCCGCCAAAGAACAGACGACCATTGGCGGCATCTTGAGCATCGGAGGCGATACATGTGCTTGCAATCCTGTTCAAAATTTGTTGGTAACAGAGTCGTTCGCCCTTCTTTGTGCTGAACTGGTGCCAAAACGAGGTGTCATTGGTGTACTTACTCTGCTCTTCGACAATAAACTGCAACAGTGTGAATAGAACGGAAAATTTGTGTGTGGACTGCGGGAACGCCTCACCTTCCATTTGCCCCACTTCGTCTTGAGAGCGTCCCAAGCAGCATCCTTGGCACCAACTGCCTTCTTGTAAAACTGGCCCCAGTGCTTGACAGGAATACCATGGCCGTTGATGACGAGAAGCATTGATACCTCCCACTCGTGGAAGAGTCGGTCAATGTCATTTGAAAAGTTGATAGCGGGTGGATCTGGGATACACCAGATGTCGAATGCGAATTCTGTGTGTGGGGGATCAAGGTGGGCGATTCCAAGGAACTCGGCGGGAATGGATTCCTGACAAGTTTCAGTGTGTTGTCTGGTTGGCTCAGTGGCCGAAACACGAGCAGCAGTGACTCGGAGTGCAAGTGTTACCTCTCGCTGGCCAGAAGCGCTCACGGGCTCGACATGGGGTGGAGGTGTGTCTGGACTCGGAGTGGACTCTGCCATGGCCAAACTTGGTGCTGGTGGTGAAGGTTGGATTTGGGCAGAGAGGGCATCCTGCATGCTGTTGACTCGGCCCAGCATGGCAACCAGGCCTTGGTCAAGCTTGCGCTCGAGATGTTGCACCCTCACTGTAAGCCCTTCCTATGGAAACGGGATCGAGGGTTGTTGATTGGCTCACCACTCGCAGGCTGGGAACTTCACTCACACTGTCAGCGGGAGCTGGAGTCATTGCCGTTCTTGATCCGCTGCGCCCTTCATCACGCTGAGCCGGATTGTCGACTGCACTGTTCTCCTCGACCACGGTGTTCTCTGTGCATCTTCGTTTTGTCGGGGATGCAGGACTGAAATTGTCATTGACACCCAGAGCTTCCAGGATTGCTCCGGCCTGGTTTGGCTCTGTGAGCATGTGGTGAAGAGCAGCGGCAGGACAACAAGACTCACCCAGTCAGTGTTTGCTGTGCGGTCTTGATCCGTGAGAGCACGCTGGACACAATTGACACTCTTTTTGCTCTTGTAGGCAATCACTGCCGACTAGTCCCCACCCTCCCCGAACTGTGTCGCAATCCTTTTCGTCGACAGGGAGGAGCGACTGTTGTGAACACTTTGTTTATGCTTTTTCGCAGGCTGGAAAAGGCTGCAAGCTGTGTCAGTTCAATGGGCAAATACTTGGCAGCTGCATGGGACCCACGAGAACCAGGCATCACGGTCACGGGAGAATTCACGCAGTGATGCAAGTAAGTGTGGTTTTGTGCCATTGGCAGGAAGACCATACAAGTGGAGCTGGTCTTGGAGGTTCTGCTTTGTGGTCTTGTTCATGCTTGATTCCCAGTCATGGGCCCTGTCAGCCCCAACAGTCCAGGTCGAAATGTGTGGGCCACATACATCACAAATTCAAAGGTCTTGAGCTCGACACCAGGAGTGAAAGTTTGCCCGGGTTCGGGGAGATGGAATCTCTCAACCGCAGCTAATTCTGGGCTGGACATTAGTGTTCCTGACTCCCAAGTGATGTTCAGGAGCCTGAGGTAGAATTTGGCCAGCACGATTTATGTCGTACTAAAGATATAAAATATTGTTTGTTTGTTTCTGTCCTTACTACCACCACAACACCATAGTCACATCTGCCTGCTTCTCGTTTTACAGCAGATTAGAGCCCATCATGGAACCACTTGAAGAGACTATTTCCAAGGCCTTATTACATCTCAATGAATCTCAAACAGCTGTCAGCCTGGATGCTGCTGTGGAGGATTGGGTGGAAGAAATTGAGTCACTCCTTAATGGAATTGAGGTTGACAAGGAGCTCAAAGAGGGGACTCTCCAGGACTGGTGTTCAGGTGACCTTCCAGATGACAGGCCAGCAAGACAGCAATGCCTTGATCCAACACCCAGCTCCAGTCTGACTCTACAGTCCCACAATGGGAACATTGACCAACTTGCTGCAAATCTCAAGGATGCTTCAAAGGGTGTCGTTGTTGACACAACCTTGTCTGACTATGCCAAGTGAGTTAGTCTCCTACTATGATAGTTTGAGCCAGTGGGTTTGCAAATATCTGATGGCATTTAATCTAGCTATTGGAATCAGTTCAAGGAATTTGCTGTGACCATTGGCAAGGCAAAGTCTCCCAGTGAGGTTGATGCCCTCTTTCCAAACATACCTGCAGACTTTCCAACATGGATTGCACTCTGGATCATGCATAAGTGAGTCAGGCTATCCTCCATGCAGTTTTCACTAATGCTGGTGCCAGGTGTGATGAGACTGATGTCTGGACAGGGAAGGCAAAGCTCCCTGGTGATCCATGTTCCACATATGGCACAGCCCAGAAGATGCGAGCTGCAATTAGCCACAAGTTTGGATGTGACTATGGTTTGGGAACCCAGCAGTGGATGGAGCATCCAACAATTCCAGGCAAATGGATTGGAAACCCTTCCTTGTCTGTTGTTGTTTCACAGTACATGGTCAGTCTTCATTGTCGCAAGGTTTGTTTGTTTGTTTGTTTGTTTGTTTCCTCTTCTCTCAGTCTGAGCTCTTGTATCATGATTTTTATCTTCAAAGGTTCACTCTGGTGAGGCCATCACCAGTGCCCGTGCCATGGACATGGCTACCATGAAGCAGCTCTATGACTTTGTTGGTTCTGTCAAGCCCAAGGAGTATGGACCCACACCACGAAAACGCAAGGCTGGACAGCAGATCAGAAGGATGCTTTATCTGCTGTATCTAGTCTCCATGCTTTGCTTGCTACGTTTTGATGAGGCACTCCGGATCACCTGGACTGATGTGGTATTTCAGTTCAGGGATCTTTCTGTCAGCAAGCATTGGCAGAATGTCACTCCAGAGCATCTTGCAAAGCTCAGACCAGAGCATTTTCGCATTCAGCTCAATCTCCCATTCCGAAAAACACACCAGTATGGAGGTACAGTATGATTGCTGTGATACCAAACTACAACAGTGTATTCATTTGTTTGCTCCTTTTGATCTTAGGCATTGCTCCCTTCTACCTCTATGCTGATCAGCAGAGGCCATGGATGTGTCCCCTTCGTGCTTTTGCAATCTGGTGGATTACAGCTCGACAACAGAATGAACAGCTTGATGGATTTGTCTTCAGAAAGAGGGTGGGTCCTGATGGAGTGAGCATCAATGCTACTGATGGCATGGTATGAGCTCTCCTATCTTCTATTCCTTCCTCTTCCCAAGTCATGCCAGTGGTCTAACTTGACCATACTATGCCATCCAGACATCAGCAGCCTTTCTTGAATGTTTTCGCAACAACCTGCTTGATATTGGTGTTGACCCTCGGCCATATGGAACACACTCCTTTCATCGTGGGGGGTGTCAGTATCTGCACACTGTCCTGAAGTGGCCATTTCGACAGATCTGTGCATGGGGAGGGTGGGCTGAGAACTTTGACAATCCAGGCACAATCTTCAAGTACCTCTTGTCATGGAATGACAACCCAGACCATGAGAGAGAAGAGCTCATGAATCCTAACCGCCCAGGGACTGATCCTTGCTTTGCATGTGGTAGAACTTGTCATTGTGCCTAGATCAACTTGAAGCCCATGTTTCACTCAGTCTACTATACATTGAATGCTACTAGCCTGCTCTACAGTCCCAAACACAGTTTTCTACTATCTAGTCAAGGAAATAAAGAAGAGAGAGAAAAGAGGAGAGCACCATACATCATTACCAATGCACATACATACATGCACTAGTCTTCCTCACAAGTGAGGTCAATAACACCCAGTGAGACAGGTGGATCATTGGAGTCTGTCGGGTCAATGACAGCATGCTCATGTGCTGCACTGGCACCTGCTGCTTGACCATGGAAAGTGTTTGTAAACATTACATCCTTCCAACTGTCAATCAAGCAACTTGGCATCCAAATCCTTAACTTCAGCTGCAGGCTTGCAGGGATCTCTGGAGCTGCAAGGGTTTCTTTTACCAGTACCTCAGTGGGGACAGACAGAATTTGTCCAGGAACTCCACATCTGGTTGACCGTGACTGAGTGAACGAGAGAAAGACTGCACGAGTGCAGCCAATCCCTCAATCAAGCTACAAAATGAGCACCCATTGATCAACATGATAGAAAACAGGGCCACTTGCCTCATTGCTGCTTGGCGAGATCCTCGAAAGATCCATGAGGACCTCCTTGAGGATGACGGCAGGCCATATCTTTGATCGAAAGTGTTGGAGTGTCTTCACATGGTCCTCCCAACCCAGCAGCTCCCGCACCAGGGAAGCAAGGGCTGTCAGGTCGGGCATGCGAGGGACATCAAGGCCAGGTAGGTCAACAGTGGCCAAAATAGCTGGCCCAAGGTAGAGCTGCACAATGTTGGGTGACAGGAATGAGTCCGAGAGTGAAGCAGCAACTGAGGGACGAAGTCGCCCAATTGCATGTGTTGGATCATGAATGAGGTGGTGGCGGACATCCTGTCGCCACTGATTGAATGCACTGGGCTCAGGAGGCATGCTGTCTGCACTCGCAAGCACATCTCGTAGTTGGCCACCAACACCACACTGCACGAGACCAAGTGCAGTCGCAGTACCACATCCCTGCAGGCCCTATTGTCCACCACATCAGCAGCAGCATGGTTGATTGGTGGTACAATGCTCTGCACCTCATCGTAGTCACCCCCACAGCACAGTGCCATGAGGGCAAAGGCTTCGTCATGCAGATGGGGTGTTACCTGGCGTTTGATGGCACATGTAGTGTAGACCTTGATGGTGTCACTGTCTGTCAGGCTCGAGCTGTAAAGATGAGACAGCATGGGTCAGCAAACGAGGCAGAATGGGAGACAAACAACTTCGAATCACTTTCAAAGAACGGTGTGAGCACCAAAGACGAACGTGTCACTGTCGTCTGTCATGACAGCATCGACGATGGCACTCTTGTTCATGTGCGCAAGCTGCGCCTCTGCTTCTCCCGGAGCCTAGGGGGGAGTTGGTTGAATGGGCCATTGGAAGACAGAAAGCGACAGGGTGGGACGCACCACGAGCCACGGGATATTGAATGCATCGAGGACGCGCTGGGTGGGACGTGCCATCCAATGGTCAGTGTTCATCCTGACTTGCTTGTTGCGTTTCACAGTCAGGCACTTCACACCGTCGTAACAAAAGATGAGGTGAACCGGGAGTTGCGCAAGTTGCGCAAGGCAGAAAATGAACATTCAAAGGGCTGGATTTTGTCTGCTCTGTGGATGGGCACAGTGCCAGGTCTGTTGCTGGCATTGCTCGAACCAGACACTGGGTGGATTTGTTTGTCAGCTGCGAGAAGAGACGAGGATGACGCGGGAGGCATGCCTGGCATCGATCCCAATGGTGTATGGCCTGTACGGCGGTGTTCCTCGATAGCGATCCCCAATTGCAAGCGAGAGGAGCTGGACCTCCTCTGTGGTGGCCTCAATGACCTGTTTTCGACGCGGGACAGAGCGAACGGTCAGCAAACACCACATCGGGAGTCGGGGCATACCTCCCAAAGGCCCCTGATTCCCATTGGTCGACGCTGCGATTGTGTTCAAGAGACGGCGGCCGGCAATCAACGGATCAATGGACTTGAGCAGCGGTTGGCAGACGGGCGAGTTGAACGAAGCGGGCGGGCAGCAAGATGGCGAGAGACGAAGGGGGAATTGGTGTCGAGTCGAGTGGAGGTCCGTTGTGGTCGAACGAGATGGAGACGGCGACGGCAAGTGGACGGCGACTGTTGGAGAGAGGAGAGAGGAGGTACGCTGAGGGGTAGTGAAGTGCCCTCGGATCCAGCTGGGACTTTGCTGAGACTGTAGCTCGGCTAGCGATGGGACTGTAGTTTTCCGAGCAGGTTCGAGGGACTGCTCAGAATTGGCGGGGGAAGCGCCTGGAGGCTCAGCTTGCTCTAGAACGGAAAACCACAGTCCCAAAGCCTCTGAGCTACAGTCTCGGCTAACCCCGAGGCTAAGGGGGACCATTATGGCGTTACAGCATTCCCACTGCCGCATGGCTGGGACGCGGTCATGCCGTCTCCGTTCATTCTCTTTCTCTCTCGCATGTTCACTTGCTCAGTCGACTTGGTTTTTTTTCGTCCTCATAACTATCTGACATCGTTTTTTTTTCTCTCTTTCCCTCCCTCGCTCGCTCGCGAGTCTGCTCTCCAACCCGGCCACGTCACCGCCACCCCGATCTGATCACGCCCCAGAAACGGCCACGCTGACCTAACGCTGTGTGGGACCGTGGAGCGGAATTGCGGAGGTGCTCATGGACTGTAGCGCTGAATTCAAGTGCGTCTCTTCTTTTTCATACTGTCCTTGTCCGGGGTGGTTGACAATGAAACATGCAGCACTGTTGCGGGTGGCAGAGTGAGCCAATTTGGGGCTGATTCCGCTGGCTTTCCTCGCCTTCAGCTTAGATTCGTGACGAGGATGTTCATACTATACATAGAAAACTCTTCGCATGTCAACAAAATCAACATCACAGCCACAATTCTCCCCCCCCCCAGTGACCTTGTAAACAAGGTCACGGAGGTATTACAGCGGTTTGCAAAAGTCTGTGGAAAAGTGACTTTGGAAAGTCGCACCTCGGAGACTGCCAGGAAAGGACCCCGAGCACAGCTGAGTGAGTGGCTGAGTAAGCATACTTTGTTGGTAGCGAAATTTTCATACTACTTCCCAGCTGCCAACATGTCTGACCAATCGGCGCCGAGTGCTCAACCCGCTGAGAAGGATTATGCTTTCACTGTTGCCCTTACGGTCTATTCCGCACTCAAACAG
>JBBPJP010000308.1:0-29273 GCA_038088775.1 Boletus barrowsii
TCTGAGAATGCTAATAGCAATGAATTACTTATGAATGATAGCACTGATAGCATGCTGTCAGTCAAGTCAGACAGCTCAGTAAGGTCATTGATTTTGATAACTCAGAAAAAATGTAGGTTTGCTGATGTACTCAGCAGTAGGTTGCTGGGCTGTAAAAACTTGCTGTCAGCGACTCAGACTCTACAGGCACTATTCAACAATGTTACCCCAACATGTCAACATTGTCAGACTATGACCTCACTTGCACAATGCATCTACTACCTGGACTGACCCATCAATGCATCACTGGCACGTACGTACATGCAGAGATTGTTCCAGGCCATATACAGGGTGTATGCCCTAATGCGTGCAAAGAGTGCTATTACTGGGTAGGTAATGATGGATCACGAATGATATGTGAATCCAGCACAACTTAGACAAAATTGAACCACGAGGGAGAAAAGTCTGGCTGAATGGCAGCTTCCCTCGACAAGTGATGGTAATGTCCTTCCAAAAAAGCAAGCCCAGGTAGGAACAATGAGTTGGCCTGTACCCATCAGATACTTCGTCTGCTCAGTAGCCCAGCTTTGTGTTGGCCTATATGGCAAGATCCATAATCTTGATGACTGGAACGGGAAGTCAATTTTCTGGGTAACATGCGAGACAGATCCGACCAGTGTAGGGATCATAGTCCAAGAGGTCATGGTGGGCTGAACAGCGTACAACGTAAGGGTATTCTGCAACCTTGGTCTCATTGTTATCGTTGCCACTGGGGCGTAGGTCATAATCAAGTGCTGAGATGAGCCCATCAATCCCCACTATTTCAGGCACAAATGTCTGGCTGATCCTGTGGAAAGTGGGGCAGTGGTAGGGAAAGTGGGAGACCTGGCCCAAGGAACCCAGTGAATGGAATGTGATGGTACTATCTGTGCTGAGGCAGAGGATGCCATGTTCGCACTCTGAAAGGTCCCAGGTAGTCGTTGCCAGCACTCAGATGGTGATGAGCATGTCTTGCATGGACAAGTCAACAATGGCATCATAGAGGAGTCCGTTCTGAAGGACACGGATGTCAGAAATGACACCATGGTGAGGGGCTGAGAGAGGTCGGGGTAGAGGCAGAGGAGTAATGGGTGTCGGAAGGGGGAAGGGCAAATGCCTGAAAGAACATCTTCCACCAGTCGCCACTGGAATACAACAATGCTAGGACCATGTGTGTTGACGTGGAGATACTTGTGGACATAAAGTTTCTCATCATGGGGCCAGATTCTGTGATCTATGTTGCAGATACCAATCCTTAATGGGGCAGGACATAATATGTGATCAAGAGGACCCACCATAGCTGCCTCTATCAGTGTATCGATGGAAGGGACAAGCAACTCTGCGTGTGTGCACATCAATGGCAGCAGTACAATGTCCACTGTCAGTTTGGATAACAATCGCACGGGGACCGAGGCTGATGCAGTCGGGAAATATGCAGAATGAGACAAACTGGTGAAGGAGATCTAGAGTCACACCGGATTTCTCCCCCACGTGTAACGAATAAATAGAACTTGTGATGACGTCAGTGAAAACTCTGGAACCCGTCAAATATCGCAACGCACAATTGTGGTTCGAACCCCTTGAGACTAACCAATACCGCACATGCAAATGGGCGACCCTCAATGTCGAACGCGGAGACGCAACGAAACAACCCCAGCGGTCGACCTGGTGATCGGAAGATGATACTCGTAGCCCGTTTGCTATTCAACGCCTCGGTGTTCAAGTCATAGCAATGGACCTCGTTTCGGAGACCGACCAACAAAAACCGACCAAAGACCAAGTTTGCACGGGCGCCGTCGAAATGCTTATACCGAATCTCTCTCATTTTGAGCATCGGTTTTTCCGTTCGAGCAGGACTGCCACCATCGCGAAGATTCCGATCGACGCGAAAACTACAGACGAGTGCTTTTTCTAGGCCACACGTGGATTGCCAGAGGAATGGACCGAGAGGACGAACGAACTCGGCTGTGCAATAGGCATTGGCCCATACCTGCCTACTGTGGCTAATTGTGCTGAGGTATCAAGAGACCTATCGAGTATGTAGTATGTAGTTGTGTGCAAAAATGGATGCACAAAACGCGTCATGCTTACCCTGCGCATTCGCAAGATATCTGGGATGTCGAGGTAGTGAAATATAATGTGCAAGACTTCTGGCGGAAGCCGATTGAGAGATGGCATTGTCAAATCTAACATGACGGTGTAATTTGACTGTAGTTCGTCGCAGTACGCTGGGATGGGTAGATTGCCCACAAGGCTGGTGGGGCGCGAGTGTGACGTGGAGCTGAAGGCGGCGCCCATGATGCGGTACTAGAAATGGTTGGCAAAAGATGGAAACACTGGCGATGTTCACACATATGTGCGCGAGCGTATGTTGGTGAGAGACGAGAGGAGAAAGGGAGAAGTGTCCTATATATACTATTTAGTAGAGCTGTCGACATCATCCTCTTGATGAGGTCGGGAGAGATGAAGGGGAATGCGGATGCCGTTTCGGGAAAGTCGGGGAAGCCCATTTTACATACGGTGGTGGTGCCGGTCATTCAAAGGTAAGGTACGACTCTGCTTCCAAGTCTTTTTTTTTTCTTGTCATGGATCCTCCGAGTCCGGGGTTCGGCGGAGACTATCCTAACGACTTTCTGCTTCCTAGATCTTCTTCTTCGATGCATATCCCAGGAAAAAACTCGCAGTCAAGTTTGCCTCTACCCACATGCACGCTCGTGGCCATCACCTTGGGTTGCAAATGCATCGCTCGCGACCTGTTGGCCGTCATACCAAAGTGAGTTGTCGCCGTCTAATCTGACGTGGCTCGCATGCCACAACCTCAACTACAGTGTGAAGTCATGTCCTCCGCAATGGCCGGGCTGATTAGCCCAGCGACGGATTCCGGGCCACTTTCATGACACTATCATAAACGATTACAGTCAAAGTCTATTTCAACTAGTGCACGTTCCGTTCGTCTCAGTAGCTCAGCGTTCCATCGATCTAGACAACAAACAGGTTGGAGTCAAGTTCGGCCTGAAGAAGGATCATAGTCCAAGACTCCATCTGTCTACACAGCAAGATTCAAAATCTCAAGTACATTGTACGGTTTCGTAGCGGACCGGAGACAAATCAGGCCAGCATATGGATCATAATCCAAGAGCGTGCGTGAGGTCGGAAATTGTAGAATGGAAGGATATTCCATAACCTTGACCACATCCACCTCGCTATCATCATCACATGAGCGCACGTCATATTCAAGCGCTGAGACAGCCGTGTGCGAGGGTTGCTTGCGCGTTTCAAACGCCCGGCCGGTGCCATGGAAAGAGGGGTGAAGGAGCCTCATCATCCCGGATTGGCCAAAAGGACCGAGCGGCTGGAGCGTGATGGTACCGAGTTCGTGATCGCGGGAGGCATGTGCGGCACTGAGGCGGAGGATGCCGTAGTCCGACAGATAACAGGAGCGCGCGAACGAGTAGGTTTGGATGGCGATGAGCACGTCTTGCGTGGTTGGGTCGACGACCGCGTCACGGAGGAGGGTATGGCATGATTTGATAGTACCGGGGATGAGGCCATGGTGGGAGGGACTGAGGTTAATGGAAGAAGGGGTTGGATGGTGATGGTGTGGAGGGGGAAGTACAAATGCCTGGAATGACATGCGCCATCCGGTGGCTACGATATAGAACGAAGTAGCAATGACCACGTGTGTCGACGTCGGGATAATCGAGAACACAAGCCGATCATCAATGGCCGACATGTTTGGCACCTGTCCCGTAGGTATTCAACCTCAGTTGGCCGGAATCAAATGCGTGAAGAAAAATGCCTACCCCCATCAAGACCGCATCGCTGCTGGGCGAAAGCGTGAACATCGTGCGCGTGCACACGTCAAAGGCGACGAGAAACACATCGTTCGGACCAAGACCGTGGATAACGATGACACGCGGACCAATCTGGACCAAGTTGATCTCGAACTTGTGGCGTTCAAATCGGTGAAGAAGATCCAGAGTCACTTCAGATTGCCCCTCCACGTGCAACAAATATATCGAACTAATGATGGTGTTGTTATAGCTTCAAGATTGTGTCAGATGTCGAAACTCACATTCGTCTCGTCGTTTCCGATGCCTCTGTCAACACCATACAGGCAAACGGGTGGCCTTCAACATCGATGGCAGAAACGCAATGAAACGACTTCAGGGTCCAACCCGTCGGCGACCAGTAAATGACACTCCCACCCAAGTTACGAGTCTTGCGACCCGACACGTTGGTATCCAAGTCATAACAACGGACTTCGGATTTGACAGCGACGAGTAGGAATCGCCCAAAGACCAACTTTACACCGAGGTCCACGGCCGTATACCGAATTTCTCTCATCCTGAACGTCGCTACTGAACTTTGGGCAGTTCCACCGCCACGGCGAAGATTCCGGTCGACGCGCCAATTGGAGACGAGCACACTTTCCAAGTCCTGTTTGGACTGCCAGAGGAATGGACCCGGAGGGCGAACGCAGTCTGCCGTGAGATAGGCATCGCGCCATACGTGCCTACTGTGGCTAACTTCATTGAGGCGTCGGGAAACCTGTAGTAAAGTAGGTCTACTCAAAGGCAGCCCAATACATCCCGCATTCCCAGTGGATGCCGGAAAGATGTTACATACCTTGCGTAGTCGCAAAATGTCTAAGACATCTATGTAGTGAAATATAAAGTGCAAGATCTCCAGCGGAAGCTGGTTGAGACTCGGAGACGTTGCAGTGAGATCTGACATGCTTTAGCATTTGGTGGTTGGAGACAAACAAAGTTTCGCTGGGATGCTGACCAAGCGCCGCATAACAATAATTCTGCATTCTTCCGACAGTGAAAATTCCATCCTCAAAGGTCTTGGTATCGCATCCAATACACAATCTGCCCGTGCTAGTACCGAGTTATAGAGAAAAATCAAAGATCTCAATCATGTTATTGATACCACGGAGGCATATCCGACCAGAATAGGGATCATAATCCACCAGTGACTCAGGTGGGATCGTAAGTTGAAGGGAAGGGTAGTCGATGACCTTGGCGCTGTACTCACGACAACTGTCGTTGTCGCCATGAGCGTATATGACATATTCGAGCGCTGAGATGGTCCTAGTATCGGGGACCGGGTAAAACACCCGGCCAGTGCCGTTGAACGAGGGATGAATGAACAACATGGTGGAGTGGCTAAAGGGACCAAGTGGCTCGAATGCGATTGTGCCCACCCTCTGACCACGCGCAGTATGTATGGTGCTGAGACGGAGGATGCCATGTTGAGAAATGGAGATGTGAGGACGGGAAGGCTCAAACGTATTCGCTCGGATGGCAACGAGCACGTCTTGCGTGGACGCGTTGAGGACCGCGTCATGGAGAAGAGTGCCGCTTATGTTGACGTTGATACCAGGGACGATGGCACGGTGAGAGGGGCTGAGAGGGGTCGAGGTGAGTGTGGTGTGGGAAGTGGGAAGTGTAAATGCCTGAAAAAATGTGGACCATCCGGCGATGTAGAACGACCTGGCTAGGATCAGGTGAGTCGACGTCGAAATGCACACGGGCCAAAGTAGCGCCTCAACGAGCTCTGGCATCTACATCACAGATGTCAATCTCAATCGGGCAGATTGGGATGTACCAAAAATGGGACCTACCTCGGCTGCCGGCCATATCGCATCAGTGAAAGAGGGAAGAAAGAGCTCCGTGTGCGTGTGCACGTCCAAGACGATGAAATGCCGATCAGCGTCCAGGTTGGGGCCCAGTCGACCTTGAATGACGATCACACGAGGACCAAGGTCGACAGACTGCACGTCGAACACCCTGTAATCGTGTGACTGGTAAACGAGGTCCATTGTCATTTCAGATTGCTTCCCCATGCTCAACGAATAGATTAAACTAGTAATAGTATAAGTGTAACCTCTGAAATTCCAACGTCGAACTCACATTCGTGTCGTTATCTGCGCGTCCTCGTTCAACACTGCACATGCAAACCGGCGACCCTCGACGTCAACGGCGGAAACGCAATGAAGCGACCTCACGATCCGACCTGTCGTTCGGTAGATGATGCTCCCACCCGAGTTGGGGTCGGACTCGTCGAGGTTCAAGTCGTAACAGCGGATTCCTTCGTTGAAAGCAACGAGCAAGAACCGCCCGAAGATCAAGTTTACAGAAAATTTGACGCGCGTATCCCAGATCTGCCTCAGCTTGAATATCTGTACTTCACTTTGGGTTGTACCACTACAGAGACGTTGAAGGTTCTGACTGACGCGAAGACTAGTAACGAGTATGTGTTCCAAGTCGTGTACAGATTGTAATAGGAATGGACCAGGAGGGCGAGGGAACTCGGCTGTACGATAGGCATTGACCCATACGTTCCTGTAGCGGGTAGCTTCGTTTAGGTATCGCGAGACCTATAAAATAGCTCTACTCAAGCACGAAGCACGCCAAACGGGGTTCGCAAAGAAATGGCACGTACCCTACGTACTCGCAGGATGTCTGGGACATCGATGTAATAGAATATGACATGCAAAACTTCTAGCACGAGCTGGTTGAGAGAGAACATTGTTAAACTTGACATGCTCCAACTTGAGTGAAATGATTGAAAGATGCTGTACAGCGCTGGTGTTAGTGCGCAAGTGAGAGATCTGTCAATTCCTGCGACTCGAATAGACTCACATATGAATACAACACTCCGTTCCTGGCTGTCCTGTCTTGCCAGTGAAGCTAACGAGCCTTCTATTTTTGAACAAGAAAGTAGAAGCTAATCCTCAGGCCTCAATGTCTGGGGTATCGAGGTATTCCCCGACTCCCACGAAGTGGGGGAGGGTTTTCTCGTGCGCAAATGTGCCGCTCTGCAAAACGACCCATGTCAGGAGACATACTTTTTGCACATCGAACGAACAGGGGGAGGAGGTGGGTGGGTTACATCTCAAGCTAAATGTCTCAGGAGCTGGGGGCCGGGATTAGTACTTTGTGCGCTGCTCGTACGAACCCAGGAGTCGGGGATTTGGTGCAAGTGCGCCGCTACCGATAAAATGCTGACATAATATAAGATAGCCTGGCGGGCAATTTGCGTTGCGAATACGCCCAATTGTTTGGGAAAATCTCCTACAGACATGTGTCCATAAGCTCCTCACAATATCCTAGTGATGTGACACCATCTACGAACTCTTACAACAATCAAACCGCGAGGGCAAAAAAGACTCGCTGGAGTAAGTTACCCCCATAAAAAAAAGTAAATCCAAATTTGTAGGGCTGGCTAAGACGGGGCTGGGCGGAAGCCCGAGAGCTTCTTTAGGCCACGACGGTGTGGCCGTTGGTATGGATCCAAGTCTACGGAGTCGTCCTGGACGAACGCAAGCTCGTCGAGGGCCATGCACTCCCCAACTGGCGGTGCAGGGCTGGGGAAGGTACTCGGCGGACGATGTGCGGGGGAGGGAGGCGCCTGCGAGGCTGGAGGAATCCACGGCGATGGGGGTGCATAGGGCATTTTGGGAGTCAGTGGGTCAGGGGTGGAGATCCAGGTGACATCTCTGAAGCGTGGTGTCTGGTGCCCAGAGCGACTGTAACGGTTTCGACGAGAAGGCGGGCGTCGGTATTGGCAGGATCGTTGGAATAGTAAGTCCGTAACAGGCTCTCATTCGCATCTTGTATACTTCACCTGCTTTGGTAGACCAGCCTTGTGTCTATCTATATAGCAAGATCCACAATCTCAATGACAGGAGGGGAAAGTGTTTGTGTGTAACGTGCAAGACAGAGCCGACCAGAATAGGGATCACAGTCCAAGAGGTCATGGTGGGGTGAACAACGTACAATGCGAGAGTATTCCGCAACCTTGGTCTCATTGTCGTCATCGCCACTAGGGTGTAGGTCGTAGTCAAGTGCTAAGATGAACCGTGACCCACGACGCCTTACTGGTTTGAGTATAAACGCCCGACCGCTGCCATGGAAAGAGCCTGAGGGGCGGGGGTAGGGTGGGTGGGAGAGTTGGCCCAAAGCACCAATCAGTTGGAATGTGATGGTACCATCCGTGCTGAGGCGGAGGATGCCGTCTTCGCATTTCCAACGGCCTCTCCAGTTGGGGACCCTTGTGTGCACCCGGATGGTGATGAGCACATCTTTTGTGGAGGAGTCAACGACGGTATCGTGGAGGAGTGCGTTGTTAAAGACCTCGATGGAGATGACACCTCTGTGTGAGGGACTAAGAGGAGTAGAGGAGCACTGGATATTTGAAGGGGGAAGGGGAAATGCCTGAAAGAATGTCCTCCACCCGACGCCATTAAAATACGACTTCCCTATGACCACGTGTGTTGACGTCGAGATGCTCGTGGACGAAGAACGCTTGAGGATGGATTCTGTAATCTATAGTAGATACCAACCTTCAATCGGGCAAACGAAATACGTGATCAAGACGACCCACCCCTGCCTCCCTCAGCACATGAATGGAAGGTATGAGGAACTCTGTACGTGTATGCACGTCCATGGCAACGAGACGACGACCCTTTTCATTTTGGAAAACAATGACACGCGGACCAAGGTTGATAGAATCGGTCAACGTGCTGAATGAGACAAACTGGTGAAGGAGATCCAGAGCCACACCGGATTGCTCCTCCACGTGTAACGAATAAATCGAACTTGTGACGACGTCAGTGAAAGAAAACTCTGATACCCATCAAACGCACAATTGTGGTGTGGCCCCCTTGATTTCAAGCAACACTGCACATCCAAATGGGCGACCTTCGACGTCAAAGGAGGAGATACAATGAAACCCCACCAGCTGTTGACCTGGAGATCGGTATATGATACTTGGATCCCAATTGCTATCCAACACCTCGATGTTCAAGTCATAACAACAGATTTCGTTTCGGAAACCGATCAACAAAAATCGGCCAAAGACCAAATGTACGCCACTGAAAAAGTCCTTACACTGAATCTCTCTCGTTTTGCGCGCCAGTTTTTTGGTCCGAGCGGGGCCACTACTGTTACGGAGATTCCGATCGACGCGAAAACCACAGACGAGTGCCGTTTCCAGGTCGCACGCAGATTGCCAAAGGAATGGACCGGGAGGACGAACGAACTCGGCTGTGCGATAGGCATTGGTCCATACCTGCCTGCTGTGACTAATTTCGTCGAGATATCGAGAAACCTGATGGTAGATCTATGCGAAAATAGATGGGCAAAAGGTGCCACATGCTTACCCTGCGTAGTCGCAAGATGTCTGGGACATCGAGGTAGTAAAATACAACATACAAGACTTCTGGAGGAAGCTGGCTGAGAGAGAACGCTGTCGAATCTGGCATAGTGTGATTTGGCGCAACTCAGAGTCAGAGTCGTCACAGTTGAGGTTTGGCTACGTCGGACTTTGGGTCGGACTCACTGGCAACAAGCTGGCTAATTCACTACGACTACGAGTACTACATCGATTCATTATTATGCCCTCACCCTTTCATTTGGGAAGTGCTGCCTGCAGCGGCTGAAACCTTGTTTGTTAATGTGGGGTGGCATTGAGTGTTCTTGGACGGAAAATATCTCATCCCTCAGCGTAGTAAGTGAACTGGAGATCTATTTTTTAAATTGAAGGTTTGTTCCCTTCGGCGCCGTCTGTCTTAATTTTGCAGTTTTTGTGATGCAGGGATAAGGAACTCTGTGCGTTTATGCATGTCCATGGCGACAACATTTCATTTTGACCCGAGGACCAAGTTGTTCGACTCATCAAACACGCGGGGTGCGACGAACTGGTGAAGGAGATCTAGAGTGGCTCGAGAACACGGAGATGATACCGCGATCAGTGTGCGTGGCGACCTTTGACGGGTTTTCAGAGCATCCATTGACATCGTCACAAGTCTGATTTATTCGTTGCACATCGGGGAGCGACCTGAAGTGACATGCAAATCGGCGGCTTCGACGTCGACTGTCAGCACACCCGGTGATCTGTAGATGATATTCGGAGCCGCCGCCGGATCGCCATCCACTACCACCATTCCGGTTGACACGAGAGCCACAGACGAGAGCCTTTTCCAGGTCGCGTCGAGTCGCATGTGGATTGCCAGTGTGCGATAGGCATTGGTCCATGCCTGCCTGCTGTGGCTAAAGAAACCTGTGAAGTGCCAGTGATATAAAAACGGATGCGCAAAATGGGTCACATACATAGTAATACTTACCCTGCGCATGCGCAACTTGAATGTCAGATAATTTGTAAGATATAACGTGCAAAACTTCTGGCGGAACTTGTTTGAGAGAGCGTTGTCGGATCCAACATACTAGAATATCGCGGAGGGTACTATGGGGCTTGATATCAATCCACGTTGCACGTGAACACATAGATAGTACAGACTTTACAACACTACACGGCGAGAACGACTACGGGCACAGCAGCATGAATAACTCGCGCCTCAACTACCCGAGAGCAAACCTATCGAGTGGCAGTCAATTCACGTGTCATTCGAGACTCGAAAACGTACTGTTGCAAGTTGGCATAGTCACCGTTCCAGAGGTCAGCATCACCCGGGTTCGGGCCCGAGTCAGCGTACTGCCAGAAGGAAGTGAACCCCCATCCAGCAGGAAGGGCACCAAGAGTAGAAGCGTAATCAGCAATCCACAACGGGTTATTGGTGGCAAAGTCAGGGCTGTCGCCGGTGCAAGTGGTCCACCAGTCGGTCGTGGTGTAAATGACTACAGCAAGTGTTCACAAATCGTGATGCGTATCAGTCAAGGATTGCCTCACCTGGGTATCTAAGTAGAGAACAAAAAAGTAGTCAGATCGGTCACTTAAAATAGCACAGATTTCGTTACCGGCCCGTGGCAGCCTCGTAGGTGTCGGAGAAACTTTGGACCCACGAGACCATCTCAGCAGCCGTTAGGCCATAGCACTCGGCACCGTCAGGGTTATCTATTTGAACATCAGTTTTCATCACCAATATCAATTATGGGATAGGGAACTACAAACACTCGATGTCTAGCGCTCCAGGAAGGGTAATCCCATCTGCAGACCAGCCACCTAGCAGAGAATTAAACAATAAATTTTGATACGACCTAGAGGGGCTCTCACCTCCGTTGTCAAGGAAGTACGTTGCTTGAGTGGCACCTGAAGATTCATCTGGGTGTGCAAAATGGTAGGATCCGCGAATAAGGCCAGCGTCCGTAGCACCAATGTACTGAGAACTGAAGGCGGGCGATATATAGGCTGAGGGCAATGTAGCTCAGTACACATTGAACGAGAGAGATGAATTAAGTAGCCGAACATGTCCCCTCAGTAGCCTTGATGTATGCGAACTGGATACCGTTATCAACGACAGTGGTCCAGTCAACGTTGGTCTGATAGTCAGAGACATCAATACCCTGAGGATCGGAGCGCTTGACTGGAGTCGCTCGGGCAACGGCCAGGGCCAAAGCGAGTGAAGCAAGACACTTCATGATGGAGAAATATAGCAAGGGACTTGTAGACGAAGAGAAATGAGTTCATTCCAGTGGTCTTTTATACCTCTAGGATCGTCAGGGGTGCCAGGGGCTTTCTCAGTCTGCACTCGTGGACATGTACCGATTTGCGTTCGTGATCACCTAGCATGTGCAGTCACTGGTTGGAATAGATTTCATGAGAAGAAAACTCTGGTATTTATCAATCTTGGGAAGGAGTGATTATATCGCCTCGGAGGACGATTCAACCGAGTCGGGAATGGAGGACACTGATATCATTGCGACGTAGGAGGAACCGCACGTCGAGGTTAATAGTGTTTGGCTCAAAATCCTGCACGACTGTGGTGCAATGGTTTGGGATGGTTAAACCATTTCGGACGAGTTGGGAGCATGCATTCGCTTGGAACTGCACGGAAAACGTACCCCGTGATCAAGGGATGGGGCATTGCTAGGTGATAAGTTGTCAAGATGCTGAACCTGCTGGGAAATCACTCACGCAATCACAAGCACCTCGAATTATGCTGTAAGTGAGAAAGATCAATGAGTTAACCCAGAGCTGGCAATGGGAACATTAAGCTCTGGTCGAATTATGCTGTAAGTGAGCAAGATCAATGAGTTCAACAATACTAAGCTCTGGTCTACAAATGTAAAGCCGAGCACATGATGGAAATTTTTAGAACCCCGCCAAAATTTGTGTAGATCAACGCAATCGCGTCTGTCTCTTCTTCCTTGTTCTCCTTCCTGCACGACCTTGCAAAATGGATGTGAGTACAGTCCGTGTTTGATTACTTGCTCTTGACGTACATCTCCAACGTACAGCCCAGTTTCGTGCAGGGACTGCACAGTCTCTTGTTACAGTCCATCTCCAATGACACCACCCAACTCAAGACTGTAAGATCGTTCGATCAAACGCGTTTTTCACTTTTGTATTGATACCGCTCAATCTCAGGCCACTGCCCAGTTGAACACCGAATACTACAAGAATCCGACATGCATATCTGCCCTGGCCCAGATCCTCGCCAGTTCTCCCGAATTTGCCGTGAGTTTTTGTTGATCGTCCATATAGATCCCAGGATTGACCACGATCCACTCGTCTCAAGGTACGCCAACTTGCAGCAGTCGAACTACGCAAACGGGTCAGACAAAAAAGTGGCGATCTGTGGATCCAGCTCCCCCAAGAATCGCGTGAACAGATCAAGAGTGAATTGCCGAAACTCATCCTCGCCGAGCCAAAGTACGCGTTCATGTATCGTGTTCGCCTTCTCGTTCTCAATCTCTACTTTGCAGTAAACTCGTCCGTCACTCGGCTGCACGTGTTGTCGCATCCATCGCATCGGTCGAACTCAAGGAAGGGTCATGGCCTCAGCTTCTCTCATGGCTCAACGAGGCTTGTACTTCTCCGCAGGTTGCGCAACGCGAAGTTGGCGTATACATCCTGTTTACTGTGCTAGAAACTGTCATCGAAGGATTCCAGGACTCCACTCAGAACTTTTTCAAACTGTTCGAGGTCCTCCTCACCGATTCTGAGAGCATGGAAATACGAGTAACGACAGTCCGGTACGCATTCAAATGTAATCTACCCGATCAACATTGACCTACTTAATTCACCAGTTCATTGGGTATCCTTGCTCAATACATCGACGCAGATGACAAGGGTGATATCGTAAGTGGATGATATCTATCCAGCGCGTCTTTTGGATATGAGTATCTTCTCAGAAAACCTTTCAAAATTTCCTACCTGCCATGATCCAAGTCGTGCAGCAAGCGTTAGAAGCAGGGGACGAGGCTTCGGTACGGCAGTTATTCGATGTCTTTGAGACACTCTTGATTCTCGTAAGCCATATACCCATCGATCCGATCGCCTATTGATCCATGTTGAACTCAGGAAACTCCACTTTTGGGACCCCATACCGAGGCTCTTGCTTCATTCCTACTCCTCTGCGGTGCTAACAGAAACCTTGATGCTGAACTTCGTATCTTCCCTCTGAACGCTCTTAACTGGACTGTACAATAGCGAGTCTACCCTCTTCTGTGCTTCGATCCAACGTTTACCCATTCTTCACAGTAAAAAGACGAAGATTCAAGGCCAAAACCTGGCTGGCAAGATTTTGGAAGGTCTCATGCCGATCACCACTGAGCCCGAGCCAGAAGACAGCGACCAGGACGCGCCATGTCGAGTGAGTCCGTTAAGATCAAGCGTAATTGTATACTGATAGCTTCGTAGTCTGCATTACGCATTATCGATGGTTTGGCGACGAATCTCCCTCCCAGCCAGGTCTTCCCCGCTCTGCGCACTCTGATCCAACAATACTTTTCATCACCTGATCCTAATAACCGACGCGGTGCCATGCTCGCCCTCGGCGTGGTCGTCGAAGGCTGCAGTGAATTCATGACTCCTATCATGAACCAAGTCTGGCCTATCATCGAGGCTGGTCTTCAGGATGTTGATTCCTCGGTGAGGAAGGCCACCTGTATCGCCGTCAGTTGCCTGTGCGAGTGGCTGGAAGACGAGTGTTCCGCCAAGCATGCCACACTCGTTCCGGTAAGCTTACCTCTCTGTTCGATCTCGATCTTGTGACTGAACAAATTTTAGGCCATCATGAGCTTGGTTCACGATCCAGCGACTCAACGTTCCGCCTGCACTGCCCTTGACGCCATTCTTGAGATATTGCAGGATGTGATTGACCAGTATCTCAACCTGATCATGGAGCAGCTCTCAAATCTCTTGGACACGGCCCCCATCTCTGTCAAATCTGTCGTCACTGGCGCCATTGGCAGTGCTGCTCATGCTTCCAAAAACAAATTTTCGCCATACTTCCAGCCTACTATGAACCGTCTCCAACATTTTCTGGTCCTGACCGGGGAAGGTGAAGAGAGTGAGCTGCGTGGCATCGCCATGGATGCAGTTGGAACCTTTGCTGAAGCCGTTGGGGCCGACGCGTTCCGGCCGTACTTTGCTGACATGATGAAGCAAGCGTTCCAGGGACTTGAAATGGGTAGTCCGCGTCTGAGGGAATGCAGTTTCCTGTTCTTCTCCGTGATGGCCCGAGTCTTTGGCGAGGAATTTGCACCCTACCTTCCAAATGTTGTTCCTCCTCTTTTGGCCAGCTGTCGCTTGGTCGAACATGGTGAAGAAACGCATATTTCCCGTGAGTCATGCGCGTATCTGAAACTGCCATTGCTCATAACCCATTCTCTGCATTGCAGTGTTTGAAGAGGCGGCTGCTGCATTCGCGTCTGGTTCTTCTCCCTCTACGGCGATAACAGTGCTTGATACTGATGTCGACGGCAAGATTGAGGCAGAGATGGAGGACGTTGACGTCGGCAAGATGCTCGAGGTCAACAGTGCTATTGCTGTCGAGAAGGAAATCGCAGCAGACACGATCGGCGCATTGTTCCTTGCGACTCGCAATCATTTCTTCCCCTACGTTGAGCAATGCGTCATTGAACTCGTTGCTCTCCTGGCGCACTACTACGAAGGGATTCGCAAATCAGCTACGGAATCATTACTCGAGTTGGTTAGGGTTTTCTACGAGCTCAGTGACCCTCAGGAGTGGCAAGCCGGTGCTATCGTGGTAAGTCAGTGCTTGGAAATTCGGCTCGCGTCCCTGACGTTTTCATGCAAGACTGCGCCTCTACAACCCGTTGTAAAGGAACTAGTCGGTCACTGCCTCCCCCCTCTGCTCGACATGTATGAATCCGAGGATAATAAGTAAGGATTTGTCACGACAGGTCTTTATCGTCGCTCACATTTATCAGGACCGTGGTGGCGTCACTATGCATTGGTCTTGCGGAAACGATCAACAAGTTGGGGACTGCATTTATTGAGAACAGTATGTACGCTCGCAAAATTCCCCGTCACTTCGCTAAGATTGTCTTAGATGTTGAGCAAGTCTGCAATATTGCCATCCAAGTTTTGAGCCAGAAGGCGCTCTGTCAACAGGACCCAGATCAGGATGAGAACGAGGAGGCACCAGAAGATCAAGCTGAATATGACTCGGTTCTTATCTCTTCAGCTGGAGATCTGGTTGCAGCGTTGGCAAACGCGCTCGGCACAGACTTTGCCCAGGCCTTTGGAACGTTCTTCCCACTGATCGCTAGGTATTACGTGAGTAACGCTGCTACGGACCTCTGAACGGATCTTCTGATGTTTGGGAATGCAGGGAAAGAACCGGTCTTTGAGCGACAGGTCGTCTGCCATTGGATGCTTGGCAGAGATTACTGCGGGGATTAAGAGTGCGGTCACACCTCACACCGAGCCCCTCTTCGAGCTCTTTTACCGAGCTCTCAGTGATAATGAGGCGGAAGTCCAGAGCAATGCATGTTTCGCTGTCGGCCTCCTGGTGGAGCACTCCACGGTCGACCTCAGCCCACAGTATCTTCCTCTCCTTGCTGCTCTTCGTCCCCTGTTCGATGTTACTCCCGATGCGCACCGCTCCCGGCTAAATGCCAGGGACAATGCGACAGGCGCTGTCGCACGACTTATCTACCGCAATTCTGCTGCTGTGCCGCTCGACCAAGTCCTTCCGGTGTTTGTGGCGGCCCTTCCTCTGAAAGAGGACTACGTAGAGAACCGACCCGTCTTCCGTGCCCTCTTCCACCTCTTTCGGACCACTCCTCAGACGCTCGGCCCGCATCTGGGTGCATTGCTACCTGTGTTCAACCACGTTCTTGACCCAAGTGGCCCAGACCAGATTGGTGATGAGGGACGTGCTGAGTTGATTCAACTCATCTGTTTCTTGAACACGCAAGAACCAGCCAAGATACAAGCAGCGGGTTTGACCCCCTACCTTTAGCGAATGCAGACATTTACATTTTCCCTTCTTCCAAGACTGCTTTACCCACCATTTAGACCACATTTTTGATGTCGCGTTTGTGTTTTCAGAGTCGTTTGGCTTCAAGTTTTTGGTATTATATATGCACGTGACTGTTTTGCACGATGTTGAACGAATTGCATTTCTTCTCCCATCTCCACGCCCGCCCGCCCAGATAATCTTCAAGTCGAGCTCGCTGGCCGACTCGTTCTCTTACGTGCGTCGTCGTCGCCCTCTACGACTCCCATCACTATGCTTGCCATTCTTTTCACGTTCCTCGCCGCGCTCTCTGCGGTTTCGGCCATTGTTTCTCTCGACTACCCTCTGGACGGTCAATTTCCGTTGATCGCACGCATTGGCGAAAATTACACGTGGACCGCGAGCCCGAGGACGTTCTCCACCGACCTGGACAAATCTTTGGCCTATTCCGCGTCCGGACTTCCTGCCTGGCTTAAGTTTGACAACCGCACCATGTCATTTTACGGTATCCCCACTCCGGCGGATGAAGGCCGACCACCCATCACGGTGACCGCGAGCGACACGGAATCGACCGCATCCTCGAGTTTCATACTCTGCGTGACGCCGTATCCCACACCGACGGTTCAGATACCGATCAGTCAGCAGTTTTATGCCGGGAATCACGCCTTATCCTCGGTCTTTTTTCTTTCGCCTGGATCTGCGCTCGCCACGGATGAACCGACGTTAAGAGTGCCCGCATGCTGGTCGTTTAGCATTGGTCTCGACGGGAGTTCGTTTGTGGCCGAGAACGACCTGTATTATGGTGCGCTCCTGTCGGACGGGACCCCGTTGCCGCCTTGGATCACGTTTGACACGGAGACGATCACGTTTGACGGTGTCACGCCCAGCGATGACGTGGTCCCGACACCTCTCACGCTGGAAATCGTCGTCTTTGGTGCCGATCAAGAGGGGTACTCAGCTGCGTCGCTCTGGTTTAACCTTGTCGTTGCGACTCACGAGTTGTCTGCTTATTCGACGTTACCGACGGTCAACGTCACGGCAGGTACACCGTTCAACGTTACCATAACCTCGCCGGCGGATTTTAATGGTGTACTAGTCGATGGGCAATCGTTGCAGCCTGCAAACGTGACTGTGCTGTCGGTCGATGTGTCGTCGTACAAGAACTGGCTCGAGTACGATCCTGCAAGCAAGATGTTGTTTGGTGCACCCCCGAGCAACTTTACGGCCGCGGATGGCAAACCGGATTTACCGGTCACGCTGACGACAAACTTTAACCAAACTCTGTATACGAGCGTCGCTCTGGACATTGTCGCGTCCTACTTTTCGGAATCAGACTTGGGCACGATCCGAGCGGACCCAGGACAAACGGTGCAATTCAATCTTGCCCAGTTTTTCGCGAATGCGTCGGCGCAGCATACCGATGCCAACTTGAGCGCATCTTTTAACCCTCCGAGTGCCGGCGCGTTTCTCAACTTCAATCCGGTCACGGCGCAACTCACGGGTCAGATTCCTGCAAATTCTGATACACCAAAAATAGGTGTCACCTTTGTCGCGTATTCCCATATCACACACTCGACATCACATGCAATGCTCTCTGTCGTGTCGCCCGAGTTGGAAAGCATCAAGGGGAGCGGGCCGGGTGGAGCCGGCTCATCGTCGAAAACTCACGCCACGCTGATCGTGTCGCTCGTGTTTGGTATCATTGGCGGCGTTTTCTTTCTTGGTTTTGCGTTGGCGTTGTTCAGGCGATGTGCGCGTGTCAAGGACTCTGCGATTCTTGGCGAAGAAGGTACGCGAGCATGGACCGAGGAAGAGAAGCGATGGTACGGGATCGGGATCGAGGTGCGCGATCAAAAATACGAACACGGGTATGGATGGAGTACACAAGCAGATACGAGCGCGATATCAGAAAAGGGAAGCCTCGAAACGCAGGCCAAGGAGGGTTCGTTTGTGCCAGGACATTATCCGCCGACCCGTTCGTACGATAACCTTGGGCTGGGGCTGCGACGGGTTTCGCCGCGTGCGCCGACGACGCCGTCGACAGTGCAAGCGTCGTGTGCCGAGGGTGTTATGAAGAAGGCCGAATTTTTGGGAAGGATACGGAATACGGCGCGGAACGTGAGCGACAAGTATAAGCGTCGAAGTCCACCCGCAAGGCCCAACATCAGTCACCCGGTGCCGTTGGTCCGGCGGGGTGACTTGAGCGGGATGCCCATCGAAGGGCAGTATGTTGAGATTGTCCAGGCGCCTCCCCATGCAGAGAGCGCAACTTCGATCCGTGACGACCACTTAAGAAGGGCGAGTACGGTGGTCAGCTTCACGACGTCACCTTCGAACTCGACGGGCGAGAGGTCGATCCCGAGGAGGAGGGCAGATTTTGCGCCTCCCAATTCGCCACGAGGTCCGCGTGTACCGGCACCGGCCGCCGTGAGGGATCGACGAAGGTAAGTAATGTTACTGTTTATGATACCTCTTAATCATTGTCCCTTATAGCCTCGTGAGGGAAAGTTTACAAAGCACGAGTGGTGTTTCGGCAGATTCACACCCAGAATCGTTGCGACCTGGTGAAGAGCGGCCACGTCTGAAACAGTTTACGCATGCATCACGTGTTCCACCTCCGCGTTCACCCTCGAGCAACGTCGCTGAACCAGAAGCGTCCTCGGGGACAAGGAGGATCGCGAGTCAAACTGCACAAGTGTACAAGGACAGTCAAGAAGGGCGTCACACGAGTATTGACGAACTGCGTATCGGGATGCACTACGTTCGCACGCTCGGGGAAGGCACCTCGAACGTGCGTTCTGCGTCCGACAAGTCGTTTTCATCGCTCGAGTCGTCGCGGCAGGGACATGGTGCGACGCCGAACGGGACTAGGACGCACGCGAGCCTGAGGTTTCTGGTGCGCGCGGGGGAAAGATTCAAGTTTAGGGTACCGGTGCAGCCTTTAAGTCAGCAATATCGCAAGTTGGAGGCGAGGCTGATGTCTGGGCGTGCGTTGCCGTCGTTTATGCAGGCGGAACTAAAAGGGTTTGGGGGCAAGGGGGATGAAAAGAAGGCGGTTGAATTTTATGGTGTTCCTTCCGAGGGGGATATTGGTGAGTTGCATGTGGGGGTGTTTAATGTCGAGGGTGGCGAGTGTTTGGCGCGTGTGGTGGTCGAGGTGATTGCGAGGGGGAGTAAGAAGACGCCACCCATGGCAGGCTGAGCGGGTCTCCCCTGTTTTTGTTTTGTATCGTGATTTCTGACATGGACGGAAGGACGTTTGGATGATGATGATACAAGCGTCGATGGACTTGGATGTACTCATTAGTATTCGCATGCAATCGTTTTTTGTATGTATGTATCATATCTGGAGTATTCGCGCTACCCCTGCGCCTTTGTAGGGAGTTGCATATTTTAGTCCATCTGTATCTCTTTTTATTGATTTATCAACACTATTCTGTTGAGGTTGGTTGATACTACACTTCTTGTGTAGTGCGTGCGTGTGTTCTAGTGACCCCTAAATTTGGGTGCTCCATTAAAATACCCTTCAGGGCCACTGGGGCTTGGACTTGTGTTCCTTGCCTCCATGATCATTCAATCTGGCATCGTTTCCACCTTGCTTCGCCTCAGCCGATTTGGTCACCTAGTGCAGGGAATACTCCCGTTCGCCCCAGAGTGCAACTTCGGATTGTGATGTCTGTAGTTCCACTGTGTATTTTTCATTGTCGTGTGATGATAGCACCGACTGACGCACGCACTCTCCCTGGGTCTGCCCTCCACTCTTGTTCGTTCCTCCAGTTCGGTGCTTGGAAAAAGAAAACTTCTTCAAGGGCAACTGGTTCACCCCCATGTTCGTGACGGACTACTCCTTGATCGCGATCCTTTTGGTGCTCTACTTCGTCGCCAGGCCCATCATGGGCGGACAGACCGTCGAAGCGGACAAGTTGGGCCCCGTCTCCATAACCAAATTCAACGCGATGACGTCCGTTCACAGAAGCGCAACCGATTCGAACGTGACCATACTTTCATGTTCCCCTTAAAGAAATCAATATAATCTTCGTTTCGACGTGTTTCACCTAGGTCATAGGACAATTGATTCGGAGGTAATGAATCCATTATATTGCAACGGCTCGGACCAAACGGCTCTCTCTGAATTAATAAATTAGTCTTTCTGATCTCGCTTTCAAGCTTGGTCAACAGCATCATACACCTAGTCCTAGAGACCAGGAGATGATTTCCTCACTTTCCCATGTATCCTTTGGCACTGCCCCCTGACGCTGCCACTCGACGCGGATACCCACCGCTGCATCCACCAAAACTTTGGCGACGCGTGCCACGTTGGTGAGGAAGGAGCGCATGGCCACCGTCGTGATCGAAACGACAGTGCCAGGGCGGAATATATAGACGGCCAGGTTTCTGTTCGACTGAGATGCCGCCGACAGCAACGCCACCTCAACGCGTCCCTTCAAATAAGACAAAAAAAAAGCCAGAGGGTGTCAATACATGATCGTTGGCGAAATGATATCGGTCCACGTACCTTCATATTTCGCGTCTCCGGATCGATCGAGATGAAGCCGCTGCCAGCTGTACCATTGCGGTTGGCCCCTTTGGCGCTGCAGTAGCAGAACCGGAGGGGTTGGGCTGCACGGTCGGTTTCCGTTTGGGCTTGCGAAATTTGGGAGTGGGCGAGTTTGGAGAGGAAATCGACGGCGTTGAGCGTGAACGTGTACGAGACACGTTCATACTCTTCCGGAGTCGCGAAATCGTCTGCTTTACCGCCAACACACCTAGGGTTATCGCGATGCTCTAAATCAGCCCAAAGTCGATCGCCAGAAAAACGAAATGTAGGACCAAGAAAAAAAAAGACCGTCACGGATACAGTTCATACATGGCAAGAAACTTACCATATACATGCCTTGCAATCTGCAAGTGCTGAAACGAGTTCAGTGTCACCTTCGAAATCCCAAACGGAGAGGTCGTCCCGAGTGATGATCCTGAGCTTTTCGACGATGGCTTTTTTGGCGTGTGTCATGTGTTTTTCATCGAGCGATGGCGGGTGTCGTCCGACGACGGTCACTTTGGTGACTCTGTTGTCGACGAGTGCGTGAAAGAGGACTTGGTTGCCTATGAAGCCGGTTGCGCCAGTGATGAGAACGTGCATGGATGGGGTGGTGTGGGAGGCGGACAATGTTGGCGGTGGACCTTGTTCGGCGCTTAGCGCTTAGCCAGCGCCCGATTGTTGGACAATGGGTCGTCGCGGCGGTACCGACTGGCTAAAAGTCGAGTCACCGCAACTCGACAGAGTCTGGTGAAAAACCTTTGCTTGGAGATTCTTGTGTTCATGACGCCAGCTTGAAGCCATGATGGTAACAAAACTAGATGGCATCTCGTCTGCCTGAGAACATTTACATGTAAGGGCTTCAAGTTCCCCCAAATCATGACTTACTACTATCAACGAAGGGTCCAATCACTGGAAACGAAAATTTGCTTCAAGACGAGGCTCCATGTTCAAAAAGACCAGCTGCTACACGTCAGTGTCGCTAATCAGGACGACAATGCCAAACCATTACTATATACTTTCCGGACGGCGGCACGTTCAAGGTCACCGCATCGGCCATGCTCTCGCTTCACCCGGCCCTGCCGTACCTGGTCCTTGACAAGGGGTTGACTTATGGATTTAATGCATTGTCCATTGAACCTGGGTACGTATGCAATGCCCGCTACTCATCTAGACTCTCTCGCTGACGATGTAAATTTAAAGGTCTATACTGCAGATATCCTAGAGGATTGGTTGAGCGACGGCGAGTTTTAATGAAAACGTCATTCGTTCAAATAACTACGTCCTCAGTTGGATGAGCCCTCTGCAGCATCTCGTCTGAGATCCAGTTCACATGTAAGTAGCCCGGATGCGTTTTATGCTGCATGTGTGCAGCGTTTGGCGCGGATGTTGATTTTTCTGCCTATCGGCTCGTCGCTCTCAAGGGATCCACGACTACGAGGAGACCTTCGACGGCGAAAGGGTTATTAGAAATTTCTCTGATCCTCTGAGGTGCGGCCTGCTTGAAACGTAGAAGGGCAGCCGTTAGAGACCTCATGAATGGTCCCGTACGACATTGAACGTCATTGGGGGTCCATCCACTCGCACTGGCGTCCTCACGTACATGCAAGATATATTCTGTCGAAAATGATTTCAGCCATCTACTCCTGATTTTGGTATCTTGTGATCTGTCCCCATAAAATAGTGTTGGTCTGTATCCTCACTGCCCGTAGCGGCTGTTGCGACGGGTGTCGCCTGTCGTTGGTTATCTATGTAGCACTCTTGATCAGCCTGGACATGGTCGTTGAGACCAACCTCAATGATCCGCATCCGGTGACGTGATCGCACGCTACGGCAGTCGAGGTAAGATCTCCCTAGTATGACAGCAACAAAATCCGATGATACACGATGGGCAAAGTAGTGATTACATGGCCGACGACGACGGCTAGAGATGGCAGGTGGTTGTTACAATAACATGCACGATGTCCTCTTGGCTTGAGAAAAGATCGGTTAGCGTATCGTTGAAGAGTACGAGTCGACCGCTCACAGTAATCTAAAAAGAGGGAGATCGCGTGCCACGTTCAACGTTTGCTTCACGACTTCCAGATGAGAATGGCCAACGCGCCGATGTAGAAGTAGATGAAATGTTTAGTTTCTGGGGTACGAGGGTTGGGAGTTTCAGTCAAGCACGATGTCCAATACGACACCAAGATGATGTTTTTTACCATGGGTGACGTAGCTCCCAAAGTTCTTTCCGACGACGACGTGCCAGGTGGGACCGTGGCGTCTGTCGAACTCCTTCTTGATCTGGGCGGCAATGTCTTTCTCGATGGCGTATTTTTCGAGGGCTGCAGATGCGACGTCGATGCTCTCCTGCTGCATGTCCTCTGCCATGTCGACATTTTTGATGACGGCTTTTGGGCCGCCGACGCCGCCGTTCTCCCTTGGAGAAGATCCGGTGTCGGTAGAGGTGGTTGCGGGTGCTGCGTCAGTCATGAGAGTCACTGTGTAAGAGGGGATGAGGGGACGCCTGAGGGCGATCTGGGTTAAATAGCGACGTGCCTTGTGTTTTTGGCGAGGGAGGAAAACAGAAACACGTGGTCGACAAGTGTTCGCTTGGTTCATTTCGATCCACCATACAACACGCCTCTAACACTACTTCCCACTCGCTAAGACATTTGCACAAGGTTCCGTGCTGACCAAGTCACTGATCGAGACTATCTGCATCATACTGGGACGGAAATATATTCTGGGCTCAATCAAAACGGGCGCCGCTTTGTTTCGCTCAGATGTTCCAGCGCGACAGGCGTGTTCGAGCTCAGCCGCGAGCGTCGCGGCATCACCAGTCCTGCTTGGCTGTGGCCGCAGTGTGGAACACGCTCTCACGTGGAGTAACACTACTTGCTGGATCCGGGCTGTTTCGACGCGGTTTTGTTGTCTGCAACGTGGGTGAATTGATTCCGTCTCAGACGTGTTTATTGAAGCTTCCCTAGGTTCCGTGGCTTGGCATTCGGTAGTATATGGTGCATCTGAGGCTGATGCAAGCATTGAAACTCTTGATGTCATGCATCATCACTGAACCCGACGGTCCACTCTGTTTGAATGTGCTCAAGGGTTGTTTCGAGTGACTGAACCGATACACGTATGTGCAACAGGGACTGATACGTATGCTGCTTCATCATCTCGTGGGTCGTGATTGTCATCCAAAAATCTTATCTCGGACTGCGATCCGGGCGTGGGTGTTGCGGCCGACTCGTTCGATTAGTTATCGGACGTATCGGACTAGCTGCTCAGGATGGTCTCTCTTTTGATCTAGTTGTTCCTATCGATCAAGCAAAAAGTAACCATTTTCGGAGATCCGTGGCCGTTGCCATATGGCGATATGCAATGTGTTCTCCACGGCCAGGTCAGCACGCTGTATATATAGCCTGACCACACGTGATATCGTGTTCGATGGGGGTGGTAATCTCACTGTCTTTCAGTTCTCTCGTCCTGATGCGTTCTACCGACAGGCAACTCTGTGCTCTTTTGCGACGAATGGCTGCGCCAGCTAGTCAGGTGGACAAGGACGATCAATCGCCCCTGACTGCAGGTTTGTCACACGACGCAGCATTGGCGGACAAGCTCGACTGCGAACGAGGTATTATCCGCCAAGACATTCAACCCAGGTCTTCGCAGCCGATTATGATGTGCAGCCGATTGTTAGGATTCGCGGGTCTTGTGGGCCTTGTCCTCCTGGTCCAACGTTTCTGGCCTCTCCCTAGCCTGTTTCGTGGATGGGAAAGTGAAAGCATCCCCCGTCTCGACGACCTCTGCCCACAGGTCGAGGGACTCACTCCTGCAAAACATGAAGCCTTGTTGCAAAGCCTCGATCAAGAATTTGGTTCAATCGAGTTCAAGCTCAAAGCATACGAGTCGCTGGGTGGTGCAGTCCGTATTCCGTGAGTCGATTCACCTCTCCCCCATTCAGTGGCGCCAATCGTGAGTACTTGGGTACCAGTACGGAATCTTACGACGACCTCGGACTCCCGTCCGAAGATCCTCGGTGGGAAATTGAGACCAAGTTCCATGAATATCTCCAGTCACGTTTTCCAAAAGTGTGGGTATAACGCGACATCATTCCAAAAGCATCCTTCATAGGTTTCTTTAGTCATGCAAATCTCAAGCGTACCAAAGTGAACACTTATGCCTTGGTGTATGAATGGAAGGGAACTAAAAAGGTCAAACCTCTACTACTTGCTGCTCATATGGATGTCGTCCCGATCAATCCGGCAACATATGACGACTGGATCAATCCTCCTTATTCTGGCTATTACGACGGGGAATGGATCTGGGGTAGGGGAAGCTGCGATGATAAACCGGGTGTCATCGGAAGTTTGTAAGTTTGGATTCCAAGGGCGTTTGTTGTACGATAACTTTGCCGCTTTCAAGAACGGCCATTGAAACGCTGCTGGAACGTGGATTCGAACCATCTCGCACGGTTCTCGTAGCCTTTGGTATTGATGAGGAAGCTGGGGGGAAAGTGGTACGTCATTGGCCCTCTGCTAGATTGTACTTGTGCTCAAGTCATTGAAGGGCGCAGGCTCAATCAATAAATACCTTCTCGAGACCTATGGCCCAGATTCAATAGCCATGATTGTCGACGAAGGGGGTACGTTTAAAATTATCCCGATAACCACCTGAGTGCGCATTCACACATGGACGGCAGGAGGCTATGATGATCTGGGCGGGACGGTATTTGCCACACCGGCTGTCGCGGAGAAAGGCTACATGGATATTCGTATGGATGTCTTGACCCCCGGTGGGCACTCGAGTAGGCCCCCGAAGCATACTGTAAGATACTCTGTGCCATCTTTGCATTTTACTCGGACAGAAGTATGAACACACAGGGAATTGGTATCTTGGCCGATCTTATCACCGAACTGGAGGTTCATCCCCATGAACCTGAGTTGGTTCGGGGAAGAACATATTACCAAGGGTTGGAATGTCGTGCAAAGTACGATACAAGCTTCCCGGCGTCAATGAGAAAACTTGTACAGCAATCACAGACCAGCGATGCAAAGCTACGGGAACTACAGTATCTCCTCATTGACTTTGACCCTATGTTCTATGCCATGTCGGGGACCACTCAGGCCATCGGTACGCTTCGATGGATGTGCACTTCTCTACTTCTGATTTCTTGTGGCAGATCTTGTCGGTGGAGGTGTCAAAGTGAATGCGCTCCCCGAGGCTGTATGGGCCATCGCAAACTACCGTATTGTTGATCACAGTTCTCCCGCTGAACTGATGGATCGTTTCATCGACATCATCCGTCCAGTCGCTGCGAAACACAACATGACTCTCGAAGCCTTTGGAAAGATGGTGGGATCACAGGGTCCTTCGTGGGGAACTATACACCTCTCCGATGCTTTCGACAGTGCTCTCGTACCAGCTCCTGTGACGCCCACTACGGGAAGTGGGCCTTACGAGCTCTTGTCAGGGACTATTCGGTCAGCACTCCAGACCCATCTCCGCACAGATGGGTTACCTACGACCGCCGTTGTCTCACCCGGACTCGCGACTGGTACGTCTTGTGTATCTACGCTTCATAATGTGATTATACTGATGGATCTTATAGGCAATACAGGTAAGCGAAGACCTCATGAAGGAGATGAAGAGGCTGAGGCATACCTACACTGACACAGACACGAGATTTTACTGGAACCTGACGAAGCACATCTTTCGATATGGTCACCGGGGTGCTGCCGACGCTTATAATGGAGCGCACACCATTAACGAAGGTCAGAGAGTGCTTGCTTGTGTTAGGCTGGGTTACTTATTGCATGGGAACCACTTAAGCTATTCGAGGGGAGGGGTTCTTGGAGCAGATTCGGTTTTTTTCGAGGCTCATTCTCAATGCTGATCAGAGTGACTTGCTGGAATGAGCGGTACTGCCGTTTCCTAGTCTAGTGTCATTTGTCATCGTGGGTTCTCCGCCATGGTTCGTATGTCAAGAAGTTGTATAGTCCCTTGGCATTCTTCGTATACTTATTCCTTCACAAAATGCGCGAAAGAGGACTGACAAATATCAGCAGTGTCTAGGTACGCCCAAAAACACGAAACCGAAGGGAGTGTCCGATGAATTCGGCTTCTTCCGGTGCCCGACAGCCTGCAGTACCTCAAGTTCACTCTCAATGATTGAGCCTCAACCATCAATTACCACCGCAACTGGATCCTTGCAATACAGCAACCTGCAGGTTCCAAGACGCTCTACTAGTCCAATTGAACAGTCCAACTCGCACCAGTCGTCGGACCAGTGGGACCACTGGCACCATGGTGGCACTAACACGGCTGTTTCACGCTTGTCGACAAGGTTTCATTTGCTGTGGCAGTGTGTATAACGAGCGCCAGGTACACCCCTCAGCCTACATTATCTTTACTACAGCTCACTAAGTTTTCCGGACCGGTCTAGTTCGTGATGACCATACAGATTGTCTGTTGAGGTGAACGGGACCGCTGAGCTGATTGAAATCAAGCGCGTTGTGATACTCTTTCTCGATCGATCTCGTGTTGGCCACGTCCCCATGCTGCAGACCATGGCACGTGGACTTTAAGTTTGCTGCAAGGCGCTTATAAGCGCTCTAGATACTTCCTTACTCGCCCACATCAGTAACCCACCTCCCCAGTATGACTCGTGGGAGAACGAGCATTAGACGAGAACAGCCGCAACATGCGTCAGCGATATCCACGCGCACAGGGTTCAGGTTACTCTGGATGCGTGTGTGGACTTCATTGCGTTCCAGGTATGTCTCGAGCTGCGTACTCTGGCAGTTCCCTTATCAATAGCGATGATGGGCAGATCGAACACCGGAGAGGAACGACCGCAACATGGACCAAGCATGTCGATGCGTACAAGGTTCGGTTTGCTGTGGAAGCGAACATGGACTTCGATGTGTCTCAGGTATGTCCCTCATTGCATGCTTTGACGGCTTACTTTCGCTGTCTAAACCGCGATGAACAGTGGATCTGGCACCAGTACCGGAGAGGAACGGCCACAAGATGACCCAAGCATGTCGCCATATGGTACCCTAACAGTGGGTCTCGGGAACTTGCTACTACTTCACTCTCTGATCGCTCTTGCAGAACGGCATACAGACACTTAGTACTTCTAATCCCTCCTCCCACTATGCAGACCAGGAACAAGGAGATGGGGAGATGTCTGGACCCGAGGAGCAGCCTCAGGACGGACCTTCGTGTCTGGGTTATGCAGGGGAGCAAGGGAAAGATGAACAGTCTGTTTCCGAGGACCACTCACAGAGCGAACTTTTGTTTCCGGTTTCTGCGGCGCAGCAAGGAAAGGAAGAAAACCCTGGACCAGGGAGCCAATCACAAGATGGACTGCCTTTGTCGAACCCCACAATGCAAATGGATGCAAATGAAGAAATGGTCATTACGAGTGCGGGATCCATTTTCTACGCAAGAGAAAAGACTGATGTTAAGGTAGATATCCGAGCGAGAGACATCACTCTTGGCCTTCGACGACTCCCCGTCGGCTTTTACATCGTGGTCCACCACAGTGGCCGTGAATGGAGAAGCAACAATAAAGCTTCATCGGCAAACGATGATGTCGAATGGAATGGGCCAATCCCATTGTGAGTTTCCTTTGCTATATCCCGGGTTAATGCTCATAAAAAAGTTCTCAGACCGTCAGATCTAACAACATCCATCTGTCTTGAGATCTATGCATCCTTCGAGTTCCAGCCAATGTTGGGCTCTGGTGAGCAGCTGCGAGAGTTGACAGTTACGGTGGAACAGCTATTGGACCGCAGCGCAAATGAAGGTCGTGAGTGGGACTGAGTGGTGGAAAACGACTTGCGTACTCACACCATGGCAGCTTTTACCTTCTTCCCAAAGGATGGCGACGTTGTATCCCCGTGTTCGTCCATTTTCGTGACAGTGAAACAACGCCTGTGCAAGGGCAGTGATTCACCAGCACTTCGTTCTCCCTGCGTAAGTGCGCAACTATACCTATGTCGACACGAGTCTCGTTAAGCAGTGTATGTCTATAGTCGACCACCGAACACCGAGGCGAGCTAGAGGATGCAACAAACGAGGGTCACGGTGCTCTTTCGCACTACCGAAAGGACGGGGAAAAGCAAGAGCTGGAGCGTTCTATCGCCGCGTTTGAACGGGCGCTCAATACCGGATTGCCGAACGATCCCGCATGCCGTGCAGTCGCCGAGTCGAACCTAGCGATGGCGAAATTCATCTTCTGTCAGGTCGAGGGCAAGGATGTCTCCTTCGAGGTCCCCCTTGGGTTGTATCACAATGCGCTTGCTGCCCGTCCGGTTGGTCATGTTGACCGTCCTTCCACGTTGATTCAGCTAGCTGTGGTGCACTTGGCACGATTCGAAAAGGGGGGAAGCGAAGTCGAGCGAGCGCGGGCAGAGGCACTGTTGGGGGAGGCGATGGAGCTGAGCTCCGCTGGGGCCCGCGAAAATCAAGTTGCAACATTCCTACTCCAACTGTCTGGCGGACGAAGAATGGACCCTGTTCCTGCAGGCGGCCAATCAACGTTGG
>JBBPJP010000309.1:0-29273 GCA_038088775.1 Boletus barrowsii
GATCAACGAGGTCATTCCAGGTAAATCACTTGGTGCTTCTCGCGTTCGCGTCGGTATTGAGCAGGACGAGCTGCCCAAGCCGTCTGGTCACGCATCTCTGTCTGGATGTTGTGGATCTGCGTCAGTTCGCTGAGGGACTCGTCCATGAGGTAGGTGACGTCGTTGATCATTAAATTGATAAAGCGAACGAATTTTTCGACGTTCCTGGTAAGACTCGTGAACACGGAGGGCCACTCTGCGGTGAAATATGGTCCTTACAACGCTTCTGTGTTGAGTGCTTGCCTGTGAGCAGGGTTTCCCCAGATTGCTTTGAGGATGTATGCGATGTTCCTCCTTCAGGACTGTCAGGTTCATTATCTCACCAGTAGACGCAGAACTTGCCTAGCATCTAAGAATTGACCACGATTGAGAAAGGTTCCTGTAACAAGGGGTCGAGTACTCACTAAATTTATCATAGAACTGTGAGCTTGCACCTGTCTGTTCAACCTCTGTTTGGCATGACATTCTCAGAATCAGAGTGGGTAGTCAGAAGAACAAGCATCATCATTACCGATATAAAAGTGGGTCAATGCCGGGACGAGATGCTTCAATGCCAAAGGATGGCTGTTAAGCACTCCGCCCAGAATTCCATTTTGTGCATTTCCGTATGGTAAAACACCGTAAAACACCGCCTACGAAAACATTAGCATTGTCTAAGAGGACTATTTCCCGTGCACACCTCGTTGATCTTGGCCTTCAGGAAAGGGTTCTTGATGTACCAGGTTGATGTTAAGAAAGTGAGGGCAAACACAACGAGCTCGTCTTTTCCGGATAAATCCAGGCTGTCTGGTGAGTTGCTGAAGCACTCATCCATAAACTCGTGTTATGTGTGTTGGAAAAATTGCATACCGGGTGACGAAAAGGAAAAATTCGACCACATCCTCCAAGATATATTCCGGAAGCACTCTGAATGACATGGGGACTTCCTGGGGGAGTGGTAATCTGCCGAACGCTCAGCAAGACATCCCCTCGTTCGCAGGGAACAACATACTCGACTGGGGGTGTAGGATGCAACCCTTTAGGTTCAGCTCTTCGTATCAACCAGGTGGAGACAAAATTGGTAAACCCGATATATCGAAGAACAAAGTCTGGCTCGAGCAATTGCACTCGGAACGCGAGTTGCTGCGTTTGGATTTTACCCATTTCTGTCTATGTCATAAATCAGACGGTGAACGCCAGGTATTCCCCCAGACCGAGCAGCGCACCTTCATTTGGTTGAGGGCCGCTTCCGTCCGTGCATGGAAGGGACTCTGAAAAATACGTGAACACAGGATAAACCAAGGCATGAGTGCGACTGACACCAATCCCAGAACCATCGCTGTTGATCATATCGTGATGACGTTGCAGTTCGTCGTGATGCTTGGCGAAATCGTCGTATGTCTGGGTAGTTCTCAGGAAGCCATAATGACCCATAGCATTGCAGAGATAAAAGATTTCAGAAATGAAGTTTGGTGTTGCAGCTGTCTCATGGATAAAGCGCTACCCGATTGACGAGATTCAAGGAGCTTACCATTGGCTCTGTTTGCCTCTACCCATTGCCCTGCCTCCTCTGACGTGGCTTTAATCCGCGTCTCCTCACTCACATCAATACGATTCGAAACAGCGAAGTACAACGGGTCGATGCGATCCATCTGTGTGGTCGGTCAGGTTTAACGACCACCAAGTCAAGTATAACAAACCTTGGAGTATCGGGCGTCAATAAAAGGTTCTGCAAAGCTTAAAAGTATGCTTTGCAGGTTGACCATGAAGCTGTCACTTGCGACCGTCTGTGGGTCTACCTACAATGCCTATTACGAAAGTACCGCAGAAGAGCTGAGCGTGCCATATACCTGCATCCCCGCCCGCTTGATGTTCAACTTGACTGCAGTAGCAAAGTACTTCAACACTGCCTCCCTGGACTCCGAGGATGCCCGTACGAGAGTGTTGAATATGTGAAAGAGTGATGTCTGTGGGTGGGAGGTTGACATACTCGGTACTTCGCTTGCCATGACCTACTCACCTGTAAGCTCTTGACTGTCCCCCTGAGACTCGCGGTAGAGGATTCGATATCATTCCGTGAACGTTGGTTGGGTTCGGAGAAATAGCTCTGCGCGATACTAGGCTGCAATGACTATCATGGGCTGATCCTGACACAATCATGTGCTTTATCTTACCCATTCCCTGCTGAACACCCCGAGCCGACAGAGAGGACCCATCAACGTTATCGTTTCAAACGTAGATGCCGTAGCATGTGGTGGATTCCACTCGTCCAGCCTAGTAAACATGACTGCTATACTCTTGACGGAGACAAGCGCTTGCACGCCACCCACTACACCTCGCCAGGAAGTGTCACTTCCTGCCAGCCCCTCGGGTCTGAAAAGGGACGAGTGAAATAAGAGTTGTCGTAGGACTGGACCAAGTATGCTATCAATTTCGTTATCCAGTTCGAAACGCCGAGCAAGGTCTTGAAGAAATGGTTCAACTTCTGTTGGCGACAGGACATAATTCGGGGAAGTGAATGGCGTGGAGAGAGCAGACGGTGACAGTAGCGAGGTAACAAATTCAGATGGACCAATCTCTCGCCTGTGCTAAGTATAAGAGTGGCGGTGTGTGATGCATGGCTTAACACGCACCCTGCGGGTTGGGGGAACATTTCTGGATCTTGCAGAGTGAAACCTGCGTAACTGATGACGAGACCTCGTATCTTTTCAAGGAGGGTAGATGCTTGCTGCATCTCGTTGACTGGATTCTATCGAGCCAATATGAGCATTCGGTCCACACACCATGGGTTATACCGACCTTCTTGACAAGGTTTGATTTTGCGCTATTGATGCGTTTCCAGCAGCCGACCAAATACTCGTACACTGTCATCTGGGACGGGAGGGACGCAAGCACGGAAACATAATCCAAGTCATCCCTGGACAACGCTCCGTAAGAGATGAATGATGAGTGCAACAACTGAACTCACGACATTTCCCGAGGGTCCAACTCCAAACGAGATATAAGAAGGCGATCGGCAATGTCTCCGGTGAGATCCATTGTAGGCGCTGTCCCGTGCCTCGGTTTGGTTGTACAAGGTTATGGGTAGAACCCACTCACAGTATCCCTCTGATGCAAGTTCGGTTTCGAGGCCCTTGAGCCATACGATGTCAAAGTTGCTGCGCTTCGCTACTGAGCTCTACTGATCGTGAGATGTCTGAAGCGACAAGTGGTGCGATGGCAAGTACCTTGAGTGTAACTTTGAATATCTGAGTGAGTGTCTCATCTTCCCATGCATGTATGTCCAGCTTCGTGAGTGGGAGTGACTTCTTCTTGAGCGGCACAGAAGGTGTCTGTGTCTGTTGCTGCTGGCCCGGGGCCGGGAGAGTCTGAGCTCGTTTTGGCTTGGCCGGCTTGGGTGCTGGCACGGACGGTGGCGCAGCGTTGGGCGATGGCGCACTTGATCGCCCGACCTGCAACTGTGCAAGATGCTTTGCGCTCATCTGCAGGGAAATTCAGCGTCAGCAAGACAGGTCAGTGAGACTGTCCCGTACGCGATCGCCTTGGGGGTCTGTCATGGCAGTAGTTCTGAGAGTCGGGTGGGATGCACCTCTTTGGCCATGTTCTTGAACTTGCTCGCGACTGTGCGGGCGTGCTCGACGTCGGCCGTAACAAACTTTCCAAAGCCCAAGACACATAGCGGTGCAAAAAAGAGATCGCGCGCGCCAAAGCACGCAACCCGTTTGAGATTTCCACTGGCAATGCGGACCTATATATCATGATAAGTATGGCTAACCAGGGATTTTTACATGATGTTGTGCCTGTGCCTGTGCAGCTACGTCGCTCATTGTAGTCATATATGGAAATTGCCGACGCCGTGGCACCATCATGACCACCACCGCGCCCCACGTCAACGATGACCGCCGAGGATGGTCCCTGGTCCTAGGCCTCTGCAAGACAAAAGGCCCGTGGACGACAACGACGATGGCGACGGTGATGGCACACGTTTCTTGTGTCCTACTACAATGTATTTCCTACGCTGTCATGTATGTACTACTGTTTAGGAATAGACACACTGGACTGTTCTATCTGGTTCTATGTCTACGGTATCGTACGTTGTCTAAACTTGTAATCCCATTAGCTGGGGTTGCAAGCCATAATCTACCTCAAGCCTGAGCCGATGGACGCTGGTACCACAGATATCGACAGATGTTTGTCTTACAATGTGATGTGGTGGATCCGGAACCTTTGGGATGTACCATCTGTCATGCAAATAATGTACAGCGTGTTACAACACAGGCGGACATGATCGATGCGGCATGGATATCTACTTTTTTCTCTTCTTGCCTCCACGACCCAAGCTTGTCGACCCTGCTCTGCCCCTCCCTGCTGTTCCTCCCCTCCCTAACTTCGGCCGACCACCGCGACCAGCTTTCGGTGGGACCGACGCTGAAAATTCGTCACGATCACTCCGCGCAAGAGCAAGCCCACCACAAACCTAGCGATACCTCTTGCACCTCGACCTCATCCTCATAATCCGTCCCCGCATCCGTCCCCGTCACGACGCTCTCCCGGGGCGTAAACGCCGCCTCTTCCCCGCTCTCCTGCGTCAACGCGCTGCTGTCGCTGTCCCCCCCAACGAGGCCCGCCATGTCCGCCCTGTTCTTGTTCCGCTTTGGGGCCTTGGTCTTGCGCGTTTTGCTCGCCTGGCGCGGGGACGGCGCGGGGGTTGACGAGGGGATGGAGGCTGTCGCGCGGACACGGCGCACGGCGACGAGCGACTCGAACGTCTCGTCCGTCGGCAGCATAAACTCGTCCCGGAAAAACGGGTGCCGGGAGAGGTTCTGCGAGGGGGACGGGGAGCGTATCACGTGAGGATAAGGACCCGCGTTGTCCATTGCCTCCGTTTCCTGTATGGGAGGACACTGTGTTGTGAGTTGGGTGGGGGAGGTTGGTGATGCAGGTGTGGTGGTCGTACCGCATTCTCCAACGCCTCGAGGTCGTAGCAGGCTCTTAGTTTGGTCCAGAGGGCTTCTATGGGGATGACGCGGCCGGTGTCGTTGTGGATGGCGTTGCGAATGGCGAGGACATGAAAGTGCTTGTGTATACCGACGGGGCGAGCACGCATTACGGAGCGGAAAAAGGAGATTTCGCCTTCGACACTATCGAGGAACTCTTGTGGAGTTTGGTTGTCCATGGGGATGAGAGCAAGTCATCTGCTTGCAGTTTGGGCACCCACAAAAGGATGACATACTAGGTCTACTAGTAGCACAACAAACAACACGGTAGTGATCCACCACGCGACAGTGGTCGGGTATAAGACTAATACTTTATAAACAATGGCAAGGAATGGACGAGTAAAGGAATGATTCGTGGAATGATCGATTATGCTGAGTCTACCAAAATAACCAGAGTGTGCGCAAAAAAGGGATGTTCGTTCATGTCCATTATTGTAATGCAAGAAAGCGGCGGAGGGTGAGAGGTACTACGACAAGATACTCTGCTTGTTATCTTGGCGCGAAAACTGCGACGAGGACGATAAACGGGACGTATGTAAACAATGACACGACTGTCATCGCACGGCATCGGAAGCGCCATGTGCTTGCATCTGGTATGGGAGAGGTCAGATACCGCATTGCAAGAACAACGCAGGGCATACCATATTCTATCTGGGGGTCATCGATGGTTACGCCCTTTTCGGCATCGACGTCCCCCGCAATTCTTGTCTTTGGAACACGAAGTAAAAGTCCGGCTACCCACCAAACAGGAAATAATAAGAAACCAAAGAAAAAACACCATGCTTGTATTGGTGAACCTGGTTCGTCTTCTGTCGCGAGTCGAAGGCCCCAGGGTGTATCTTGCGGCTTTTTCGAGGGCTTACGGGGATCTCGCATATGAAATTTGGTGGACCTGCTGATGGATGGTGCATGTGGTGATACGATTGCGCTTATGGGTATCGAAATCTGGGACATGGATTGACGTCGTTCGTGCTTTCTGTTCGTGCTGGGAGTGGGCGGCTGAGTGGATGCAGCTCGCGAAGGCGTGCGAGATGGAGCAATGCGAGCGCCGGTGCTGCTGGACAGAGACGCAAAGTGATGATTGCGATGCGAAGACCTTGGCGTCTCATGCATAGAGGATGGTCGTGATTGCACAGGTGTAGTAAAAGGGGAGGTTGACGACAATCGAGCGCGCTTGCGGTGATAGGATGACGGAGCATGCGAGGAGTTTGAGACTCGCTGACCTTTGTTTCGATTTGAGCAAGGGCTGATAGAGCGGTCTGAAATGCAACGAATAGAGATAGTGCTTACTTCGAGTTTCAGAAGGGAGGAGAAAAGTTGCACGTTGTCCTTCCTTCTTTTGTTCTGGGGGGGTCACTTCTAGGTTGTCCTCTGCTTTACGCTTCCCTCTACTCTTTTCGCTTATGTGCCTAGGCGCAGGCGTGGGGGTGGACGGTTCTCCCTGCACAGAGGAAGCCATGGGGGTGTTGGTGGGGGAAACGCGACCAGAAAGCAGCGATCGTGATAGTGTGAGAGCAAAAGAGGAATCCAATAATGGTGACGCCTGAGGCGCTTTCGGCTGGGCAGGGTCACCTGAGCCCAAAGTGGGATAGGATACGCCACCTGCCTCGTTGCTCCGACCATTCCGTGATTCGATGACGGATAAACTGCGCTTCACCTCTGTCATCGCGGTTTTCGCTGGACGGGGGCTGCCTGTGGGGTTTCCAGGGTCGGATTGAAGAGAGTGTGGTCTGTCGGATATTGCTTTCCTGCCGTCTAAACGAGATTTGTTAGCCTGCATCGTCGAGTCCATGGCTTTCGAGCGCACCTGTAAGCGTCGCGGACGCTGTGGACGGAGAGTCTGGTCGCGATGGATGAGGAAAAGGTAGAAACGATGGTGAAACAGCGTCCCGAATAGAGCTGCGAACGGGGTCCGCACTTCTCCCACGTGTTGATGGTTTACGTTGTTCCGAGGACCCCGGAATATTTTCGGGACCGGCCCGGTGCAAAGAGAGCCTCAGAATTTCTCGTGACACCTCTGCAGGCCACGCCTGATTTGCGAGCGCGTTCACCCCAACACTCGCCTGGTACGAACTCCAGTCCGCACTCGTCCGCCGTCGTCGTGGACCTGCAGAGATGGTCCTTGCACGTCGACGTCCAAGTCGGTCGGGGGGACGAGTCTCGGCTGGCACTGCCATCGCCTGCGACGCTTGGGAAAAACTTGATCGATGTCGAACCGAACGTTCGAGCCTAAGGGACAGCGAGCTGAATAGATCGTCCTTGCGCTGGGAGACACGCTTTGTCGGTGACGTGTTTGAACGATCGCGGAAGGGAGGTTGTCCAGTAGACATAGACTGTGTGCGCGAAGAGAGTGCGGCCGCCAACTCTGGGTGATCAAGGGGAGGGAGAGGAGGCACTGTGGATGCAGAGAATTCAACAGATTTATCAAGGGGCGACGGATGGCCAAATGTGTGAGGCGAATCAGCGGCTTGTTCACGATTTACAGGGGTCATTAGAATCGTGCCAGAAGACGTCGCATGAACTGCTACTGGAGTTGTGTACGAAGACGGTCTTTGTGGCGTTCGCGGATGCCGTTTGGACGAAATCGTGTCCGTCGGAGATGAGGGTTTGCTACCGAAGCGGATGTCGGGTGATTGTCGAGGTGATCTCGTGCCGGGGCTCGAATGCCCTCCGTACGGGACGGAAGGGCTGGTGATACGACTCGGCGTGAAGAAAGATGGCGTACTGTCGGTGCTGAGGTGTTCACTGTTTCTCGTAGGAGCCTGAGATGGTGAGTGCGACGGGCTCTTGAGATTGTGACTATCCGGAGGGGACGTGCGCCCATGCTCGCGTTTCCTCCCAAACGTTGACCATTCACCACCGGCTGCGATCTTGGAGATGCGGCTCCTGCGCGATGAGATTTCCGCGGATGAGCCAGAGGGAAGCTCGCTGCGTTGCGGAGGAGGTTCCAACGAGAGGCCTGGCGGTCTGGGGCGGGAACGGGCATTGCTACTGCTGCCTGCAGACGGTAAACGAGTGCTTGGAGTGAGACCGAGAGGCAAATCGGGCTGGGTTTCGACCTCAAGGAACGAACTTGGATCCTGGAGGATCTTGCGGTCGATCTGCAACTGTGGTGCAGAGGGCCCTTGCGGGACCTGCTGCAGGGTGTCTTGCAACGGCGGTCCCGGCGTGGGTTGACGACGCACAGGGCGGCGGAGGCGAGAAAGGAGATCCCAGGGCATGGCACTTGGAAGAGTGCTATCGAGGTAAAGTGAACTGACCTTGTAGCATCACAGAGGCCACTCGGCGAGCCTCTGAAATACGGTCAAGACTCAAGAGTCGGGAGTGTAACCAGGAGGCGTATCACGAGTCGACCTCTCATCGGGGGGTCGCAAATAACTCGGCAAACCTTTCTCAACACCGTACGTGCTCGTTAACGTCGCCCACCATGGACCGCTTGGACTCCCTCACAAATACCCTCTCGACCGTGTCTTTCTACGACATCAGGGCCATGTACAACCAGGTACTTCGCCAATCTGCTCCATCCGACCTTACCTCTCACATCCAGTAGGCGAAGAATGCCGTGCTCAACATTAGCGAGATGGAGGCCAAAGTGAGAGAAGCAACCAACGACGAACCTTGGTAAGCTTCTACGCCTTCCCTGCATCGTTCGTATCAACCATCCACGTCTCCAGGGGTGCAAGTTCAACCCTGATGCAGGAAATCGCTCAAGGGTGTGTACTGCGATTACTATTCATCGCTCTCGATACATGGCTGACGCGACGAAAAGGACTTTCAATTTGTGAGTCCATGACGTTGCTCGAATTACTGTCATCCTTATTCGCTCGCAGTCAGACATTTAACGAAGTCATGCCATGCATTTACGGTCGATTCATGGAAAAGGAAGCTCGGCAATGGCGACAAATCTACAAGGTATCCCATCTCGCAACTCACATGCGCGGTCGCTCATGATCATATCCCAGGCATTGCAATTGCTCGAGTATCTCATCAAACACGGCAGTGAGCGTGTCGTCGACGACGCGCGCTCCCACATTTCTACCCTCAAAATGCTTAGAAACTTCCATTACATAGATGACAAAGGCAAAGACGAGGGCCAAAATGGTACGTTTCTTCGTCCTCCAACTTCGTCATCATGACTTTCGCTTTCACTAGTCCGCAATCGTGCTCGTGAATTGGTCGAACTTCTGACTGACGTGGAGACGATCCGTACGGAGAGGCGTAAAGCAAAGGCTAATCGTGGAAAATATACTGGTACTGGTAATGATACAATGAGCTTCACCTCTGGTGGCCGTTACGGTGGCTTCGGCAGCGATAGTCTTGGCGGTGGTGGCTATTACGGGGATCGATTGAGTGGAAGAGATGGTAATTACAGGATATTTCCATCTTGACCCAGGCTGATCACTATCATCAGATTATTATTCTGGCGGAAGTTCAGGAGGCTTCAGGGATAACAATGGTCGGCGAGATTTCGAAGAGTACACCGCTGGAGATGACGAGGCCGTCACCCGAAAATCTTCTGTCTCTCGGAGTAATGGTCCTTCTCGCTCAACGGCAGCTGGTTCTTCTTCGCGCGCGCAAACCACGCCTGCTCCGGCTGCTCCACAGCAGAAGGAACCAGAGGTTGATCTTCTGGGTGGCTTTGATGGTGTGCCTGACACTACTGCACCGTCCACCACCACCACCACCAGCCCAAACAAGGCATTGCCCGCCTTGAGCGGATTTGATGGTTGGGTTCTTGTCTTGGCACACTTGTTCCTTACGTTGACTTATCATAGTAGACGACGACTTTGCAGACTTTCAAGCCGCACCATCTGCACCATCCCCGGCTTCTCCACCCGCTACTCGACCGACTCTGATGGAGATGCTGAATAACTCAGCCCGCCCCCCAGCGTCCACCGTCAACCCAACGCAGGCATCGCAAGCCCAGAGGTCAACCTCCCCACCCAGTTTCAACGCACCATTGAACCCGCTCGCCGCCATCACCAACAACAGGCCGTCCCAGTCCTTTGCTGCTACGATGTCCCCTATGCCAGCGCAAAACACACTCTGGACGTCGTCGCAACCGCTGTCGCCTGCCACGTCCACATCCACGCCTGTCACCCGGACCCCTATCGTGGCTGCGTCGAACAAGGCACCGACCTCGGGTACCATGCCGACTGTACCCGCCAAAGGTTTGTCGGGATTCGAGGATCTATGGTCCATGTCCCTCGGTGGCTCGTCTTCTAGCACCACTGCCAAGTCCACGACTGCCGGAAAATCGATCAAGGACCTCGAAAAGGAGAGGGCACAAGCGGGCATTTGGGCTGTTTCTCAAAAACCAGGCGGTGCAACGGGTTCTGCGATGAACATGGGTCAAGGGAACGCGTTTGGAAATTTCGGGCCTGCCAAGGCGGGCGAGACGACGGGCGGTGATGATCTGTTGCTTTGAGTCTTATCTTTCATGTCTCCGTTTCAGCGGTGCTATTCCCACAGTTTTAGACGGTTTACCAATGGCAGCACCAATGCCAACGTTGATTAGCCTTTGAAAGCCTCCAATTGTCCACAGTTTTGACAGAATCGCATTGTGCTGGAAGAGAGCTGATGACGGGAATGAATGAGTGAGCAAATTAAGAGGTACAGATACAATCATCGTTCACTTCAAGAACATGGCAACGAAGCAAGGTGAACGTCAGAAAAAGAAATTCACGAATACGCGGATGGGGTACGTGGTGTATCCCGACGACAAAGTTAGAAGCTTAGTGGTACATCTCAAATGCCCGCCATTTGCATCCTGGGTTGACCTGTGGGTTGATTGGATACTTGCGACCCTATCGTGCCTGGGACTTGTTGCCCTTGTGTAGCTTGGGCAGCTTGGTTGAGCACCAGTCCTGGCCCCATGACGAATGCCGGAACGTTCTTCTCCTCCAAATCAGCGTATCGCACGGTCATCTCTTTTCGTTCCTTTGTCCATGATTCAGGATCCCACCAGGTGTAGGTACCAGCTTCACCCCCTGGGATCTTTGTCGACGGTGCGCTGCCACTTTCTTTAGTTATCCAAATCCGGAGTTCTTTGTGATACCGCCAGTTCCGATTGTACCTGTGCAACACGTGCATAAGTATGATTATGGGAAATTTTAATAGTGTGCACAGGCATATGCTAACAAAGAGCCTCCAGGAGGTCGACTCACAGTTCCTGGGCCGCTATTTCTTGTAGTGCATCCCTCGGACTCGAGTAGAACATGTAGAATAACGTTTCGTCGCTGAAAGCCCCTGCTTTACTTGGACCAGGTGGCGGAGGTTGCACGTTATAACAGGAAGGAAGATGGAAGTCCGGCTCAACGCTTCGTGCTGCTGATTGATCGGCCCATGGGGTTATGAACGTCGAATACAGGTTCCTTCATATGACACGGTTGACAATTCCCCATTACTCTATAGAACCCGGGACTCACCCCTCATAACCCATGTCGAGGCCGACCGCACCCAAGTCTGTGCCAACGCTACTCAATCCACCGTCCGCGTCCACGCTAGCATTCTTTATCATGGCCAACAACCCCAACAGCCCCCATCGATCAGCAGCTGAAATGAGCACTTGCTGAGCAGGCGTTTGTGGATGGTGATGGGGCTGGCTTTGCGCTTGCGCCAGCGAGCTATGCAACTGTGCGTGCGGATGGGGGGCTTGTGGTGGATGGCTTCCATTTGACGCATATGGGCCGACTCCAGGCGGCGGGACGCCTGGTGGGTTGAGATGCTGTGAGGGTTGTGTCTGAGGTTGCGGGTTATTGCTGGTATGAACTTGTTGTCCTTGCGAAGACGGTTGTGTTGGCGTTGATTGTAGCTGGCCCGGATGCTGGCCCTGCACGAGTGGCTGAGATTGTAGTTGCGAATGCGATTGTGTTTGGCTGGCGGGTGCTGAGCCATTTGGTTGCGAAGGTGGCAGATTGGTGTTAGGAGCATTCCATGCTGCGTGAGACACCTGATTAAGCTTCAAGGCATAGTTTTGCTAACAGCTTGGTGAGCATTTCATACAGAAGCAAGAGCCGCCGATTTGCACGTGAATGAGGCAGGATATATGCAATGACATGGAAGCACGGAAAATCAAGGAACAAGATCACGGCTTACCCTCTGTTTCTCAGCATCACCCTGATTCTGGAAACCGGGATGGACACCGCGCAAGTTGAGCATTCCTGGTGTGCCTGATTGTTGTGTTCCCGCCAGGGTTGAGGAAGGAAGATTGTTCGCATTTGGTTGCTGAGCGCCATTTAACGAGCCTAGTATATTCGACCGATGATCGTTGAAACCGTTTAATCCAGGGGGATGAGCTAGCGAGTGATTCTCGGATGGTTGTGGCAGGTGCTGAGATTGGGGTTGGCACTGAGATGGTAGGGTTTGTTGACTCTGCTGACCGCCCAAGGCAGGGAAATCTTCGGGACCCAGATCTCTCTGTTGGGGGCCTGATAGAGCAACTGATGAGCCACCTTGTCCGGCCTGAATCGCATAGCTGGTTGCACTCGAGGCCGATGGGTTACTTGCAGACGACGTAAGCGCGGTACTTGCGAGCGAAGTGGGTACGTTGTTATTGGACGACGGATTCGAGGTGTTTGACTGACCGAGCGATCCTAGTGCGGGGAACTCGTTTAGATCAAACCCAACTTCGCTGGTGGATGATGCGGATGGAGCGCTCGTAGGGGTCGTTGCGGGAGGGTTTGGACTCATATGGGGTGGGAGAGAGGAACCGCCATTCTGGGCGAGGATGGCTGCGCCAGGAGCAAAGGGGAATGTGGCGGATTGGGGCTGCTGTCTCTGGAGGAAGGGTGACTGTGGTACGGCGGGAGTGCGGTGCGGGTTTTGTTGTTGGAGCGTCGGTGCGGGGTAGGTGCGCTGCTGGATGGGGAACTGGGATGTCGGATATGGCGATCTGAACTGGGAAGAGAGGCTAGCGGGGGGCGCGAGGCTCGGTGGACGCTGTGGGGGTTGACCTTTGGGACGTGAGCACGAGAAGGAAGGGGAAGAGGGGGAGGAGGAGGAAGTGGAGAAGAAAGAAGAGACACACCTGGTCTGTTCATGGTGTAAATCAGAGTGTGGATTTTGAATTCTTTCTCGTTGCTTGTTTGTTTTTTGCTGATATTTTCCGTGATATTCTTCGACGTTTTCTTTTTCGTCTCTTCGGAGGTGTTGTCGTCTGTTTACTATTCAAAGTCATATAAACCCTAACCCTAGACTACCTCTCATGGAGGTCATCCACGCCCGTGCTGCCCTCCTCTCAAACTTTGAGGTCCTCACCCTCCTCCGCGAGCTCGACGCAGACCACGTCGCTCGCACAAAGACCGCATTGCGCGTAAAAAAAGAGGAAGACGCAACAGGAAAACCAACGCTCGAACCACACACAGAGGAGGTCTCCGAGAACCTGCGCACCGTCGAACTCGAAGTGAGCCCCAATTCCACCCCGACGAGCGATCCCCGTTGACGTGCCACACAGACGATCCAATACCTCACCGCAGACTATCAGCCGACCTCACAACAGTCCGAGCATGGCATATCTCAGCTCGTCCGCAACCTTGCACCCTTCTCCCTCACAAAAGCGGAGAAACTCCAGGTCGTAAATCTCGCTCCGACAGAGCCAGTCGAACTCTACGTCGTGTGTCTCCTCTCCAACGAACATCCTATCGTCCACTCATCACACCCGTCCGATAGATCATCGAGGAACTCGAGGACCGCCTCGGGGATCGCATGGATGAAATACTTGGCATTGTCGCGAGGTCCCTGTCCGCTACAGCGGGCGCTGCCGCTGCACAGAGCACGTACGAACCCACCTATACCGAAACAGTCGACGCGTACGAGGTAGAGCAAGGATGGGAACATGACGCAGAGGACGCCGAGTTCGATGACTCGGGGGAGGGCGTCAGGGTTGAAGGCGATCTCGACATGGAAGAGGACGATTAAATACCCTTCAGTTGGTCTGGCCTCGCGGCGATATCCATCATCTCGGCTCCGTTGTCCATCCCGGTGTCTTGGCCAACACAAATTCGCTGTCTCACACAAGCCCTTGCCTCGTGTCACTTCGGCGGTTGGCCGACAATTACAACGACCGTCGCGTTCCGATTCAAGGCGATCGCTACACACTCGTGATACCAAAACCTATCTCACAGTGCTTGGGCATGTTTCTGGTCTCGATATGTACTTGGCAGAAACACAATCAAATTATGAAACCAAGTCGTGCACAACATTCAATCTCCATGAGCACGGATAGACACCGAGGTTTGAAACAAAGGAATAGCATATAACTTGATTCTACATATGTACGAAAGCGGTCCAAATATCGACATCCTGCGGGTTTCTGTTTCCGCCATTCGCGTGTGTATCAGCGTGCACGAGGTGGGGTTGAAGCAGTATGGAAAACGTTCGTTCAATTTGCTTCAACCCTTTCCCAAAACAAAAGGTGCTGTACATGTTCTGTCGTTGACCAACCACGGTGGTTGTAGGTCCTGAGTTTTCCTCCGAAACACTGAAGCGCTGACGTGTCATATACATAGTCGTGTGAACATTTGAACATAGGTAATCCATTTCGTCTGTATCCGTCATCAAAACATCCTTTGTAGATTTACATGATTTACGCTCAATCAAGATCCGCTCAATCGCAGCTTTCCGTTCGCCAGCAGGAGGGGATTGGAGGCGGCGTAGGGATCGAAGGGGGAGTCCAATGTCTCTCCGCGTTCGGAATTGGAGCTGGAGTCCTCTTGACAGATGACTTGATATCTGACTCGACGACCTTTTCTCTGTGCAAAGCAGTAATGATCAGTCCCCACATCTCAAAGGCATGTTGGTCAAATACGACGCACCCAACTTTAAGCCCTGCTTTAGCAGCGGCTTTTCCGAGAAGTCCGAATAGGTCCCCCAATTGGCGCCTCTCCGGCTCATCCAGAGTGACGTCCGTCTGCACAACCGGAGTTAGCTGGCTCGGAGTGGTCGAGCTGCATGAACGGCAACCGTCAGTTTTCACATCTAAAAAGCGTATCAATCAAATGAGACTCACTCCGTTGGCATAGGAGACGCTGGGTCGCTACTATTCAGTGCGGCCTGAACAATAGCCGTTAGGTCTTGCAATTGTCCAGTGCTAAGCGACCTGCCAATGCATTGTCAATTTCATCAAGAAATTGTAAACCAGGGTAGATCTATCTTACGACAAGAATTCATCGACCAGGTTGGCGGGTGCTGGAGGAACTTGGGCTGGTTGACTCTGGTTGACCGCGAGCGCGGTTGGTGTAGGTGTAGGCTGAGTCGATTGACTTCCAGCAATGGGAACGGACATAACCGGGGCGACAGCAGCGGCGATGAAAGCTACGGAGAATACATAGGAACGCATCTTGCAGAGTCGTTATAATCAATAAAGTGAGTTGATAAATGAGAGCGTTATCGGGCCCGTCAAGGGATGCTGATGTTAGTTGGAGAATACAGAAAAGGCTGGTAGAAAGCAGACTGTGAGCAAGTCAATGCAAGAGAGAGCTGTATGAACTCACTAGCCAGTACCTGTGAGCCGAACGAAATGGAAAAAGGCTGCTGTAACGGGAGTAAAGAGTTTGCATTTATACGTTCGAGAGTGCCAAGGCATGGGACACAGCTCGTTACAGTCAGCTGGACCCGGCGGCCGGAGAGACCACCCATAGCTTCGTGGATGTCGTATCCACGGTGATCAATGTATCAACATCAAAAAAAGTGCGGTGCTCTTAGAGATCTCAGACTCACTGCCTTCAACTGTTGATTTATCCTGGGAAACATTCCTTGAGGCGGGTCCGTACAAGAACCGGACTCGACTACGGATTGAAAGTTTGGTATTCATTAGAATCACCCGCAATTCAATGAAGAGTCTACCGAATCCAGATCCAGTCAAAGTCTGGTCGAACGGATTTCGACATGCAATCAAACCATCTTACATAATGCATTGCTTAGCGTGAAAAGCGGCCTTCCGCGACCGACCTGCGAAACCGAACCCTAGATGGATTATTTATGGGTACGGTTTTCACATTGTAGTTGGCTGATGGGTATTGAATGTCCTGTTAGCCGTTCGGGATTACCATACGTAGGTGAAGCAAAGATGAATGTAACCACACAGTAATGGGACCTAAGGAAATTTACCGAACAGTTTACAAAGTCATGGAAGTACCCTTACTTTATGCACTTGATGCACTGCAGCACTCTGATCATCAAACCGTGTAAATTGGTAACAATCTGACTGGTTCGCAGCAGACGAAGGCTGTGCCTCGTCATTGGTTGCCGTTCTGACTGATAAAACTGCCGTTGGCATGAAGCTCATATGCGTAACGCGTAATGGAGGCGTGTGCTGATGGTGGCCCGGATCTGTCAACCAGAAGTTAGACACTGATATGGGATGTAATTCGCTTGCGCCGGCCAACGAATGGTCAGTGCTCACGCGCACGCCTCGACTCCCGGGAGTCGTACAAAAGTGTCTTCCAAGACAAAAGCAGTTCGACGGATCAGTGGCTACAAGGCTGGCAGATGGCGACTCGGATGAAGTAGCCCGCCGGGTTATTGCAGTTTGTCTGGCCCATTGGAGGCTTGGTGGGGCAGATGTTGGTCGTCGTCACGCGTCACGCTGACACGCTCCACTTCTAGCCTCCAAGGTCTGGCAGAGACTAAGACTGGCATTGTCCATCTTAACAACACAATTGCTCGACCGTCTTTGGCGGTGTTTCCACTCACTCTTACCTTTTCTCTCCTAGTGGTGGTAGTATTTTTTGTGGACAACAACGGTAGGCTCAAGGTACCAGTGGCTGAATCGCCCTCCCACACCACGTAGTCTAAGATCATTACTCATAGGTAGCGTTGGTAGGCTGGTTTGTCCCTCTCGAATGGCTTGCTAATAAGAGCTTCTCTCTTTCGGGACCCTGCACTCTTTACAACGCAGGGTCTCGTCCCGAGGGCATTCAGACGGGGAAGCGCCACCAGTTTTGCCACTATCGGACGCAGCATTCCCTTCAAATATCATAGCAAAGTTCATCTGGCCATTGCTTACCACAAAATCATCGCCCTGAAAGAAACACTACTACCTGATATAGGCGATTCAGAGTATCCACAACTGTACCTCTGAAGCTTTGAAGAGTCTCCCCTGTGCCTGGTGGTTGCACCGCATCATCTCACTCTCGTGCAGGAGTCGTGGAACCACGGGGTACCACTTTCTTTCGGAGTGATACAGTACGACAATCATGATAGGAAACTCGACAAGGCGACTCGATCACAAACCAAGGGCACGGAATATGGCAATAGAATGATTACTCACAGGAAACAGATGCTAGGAATTATCACGCCATTTTTGCAGTGGGAATTCTTTGCAGACTTTTATGGACCTTTGAGACAATGTGCGTGTTCTCGTTTCATCAACAAGGGCCCTCAGAACCCCATTAAGGGGTTTACTGAATTTGCGCCCATATGCTGTCTCTCGTCTTCATCCTTTTGGAATAATATTTCTCGTCCGATTGCCTGACAGCCGTCGCGAAGAAAGACCTACCTAGGGCATATACTGTACCCGGGTGGTGCACTACCAAAGGTCGACGGATGTGTTGGGAACTGTCGGTATGATCAGTCAGGCTGGGATGACAAGATGCCTTCCTGGAGAACCGATTGCCAGTCAGCGCCTCAGCGAATCGGCGCGGCAATGTGACCAAAATGGTCCAGAACCTCGAATATATGCATTCTCTTACTACTAAGGAGAATAGCTGCAGGTTACGTTCAACTTGAAGGTCACAAGTAGAAGTTACGTTGCAAATGGCTCTTCCCGAGTCGAGTCCCAGCTTTGCTTAATATAACCTACCGTACACTTATCTGAGCGGAAGCAAGTACTGTGCGCAACGGAAGAGTCTCACAAGGTACGAGGGAAGGCTGCATGGATCGCACTTCCACCATCCTTTGATGATCGGAACGCATAGGGAGTGACATGTAAATATCTTGTGCCACCTGACCATGTCAGTCGTAATTGAGCTTATCTGTGCTGAGCCCTGACACGCAGAAAAAAGTATTTAGACCACGTTGTGGATCGAATGTCCCCGTACATTAGCAGGTACCCCAACGATGAGTGAAGAACGCTTTGACGCAGTCATAATTGGTGGCGGATTCAGCGGCGTCTATCAGCTGATACAGCTACGCAAACTCGGCATGAAATGCAAGCTTGTCGAAGCCGGATCAGATTTAGGTGGAACCTGGTACTGGAACAGATACCCCGGCGCTCGCGTCGACACTGCTATCCCCGCTTACGAGTTTTCCCTTCCGGAGCTTTGGGAAGGGTGGACATGGACGGAAAAATACCCTGGACAGAAGGAGATACATGCGTACGGTTATCTTTTTTTTCCTGTGCTTACTGGGAGTTGAATGAATCCTCTGAAAAGGTACTTCGCATATGTTAGCGACAAGTTAGACCTTCGCAAGGATTGTCGGTTTGATTCGACCGTCAAGAGCGCACACTGGGACGATCAGCTGCACGTGTGGCATATCTCGTGCGATGAGAAAGAGAGTGCTTACAATGTCTCTGCACGACACCTCATTGCTTGCACGGTTGGGATTTCTTGACATTCTTTGTAACATCTGAAATTGACATGGCCGACAGGGCTTTGCATCTAAGCCATATACACCAGACCTGAAGGGTTTGAACACATTTCAAGGAATTTCTACTCATACCGGGAGGTGGCCCGAGCTCGGTATTGAGACCACTGGCAAAAGAGTGGCTGTCATTGGTACAGGAGCGAGTGGTGTGCAGGTGATTCAGGAGATTGCATCACATGTACGTGCTCAATCCTATTTCGGACCCTCTACGAAATGTCATTCTGATGACTTGGATCAGGTGAAACATCTCACCGTTTTTCAACGCACACCCAACCTCGCCATTCCGATGAGACAACACAAGCTCACCAAGCAAGTACAGGACCAATACAAGTTCACGTATGGACCGGCCTACGAGAAATTACGCACAACGTTCACTGGTTCGCAGTGCGATTTCATTTATAGGCCGATGCAGAATGACACGCCTGAGCAAAGGCAGGCCGTCTTCGAGAAGCTTTGGGAGCAGGGTGGCTTCTCATTCTGGCGTACGTGTCACGAGCACTCCCAATCATTTTCATGATACGATGCACGTGTAGTTGACAATTATTTGGCGATGCTTATCGACCAAGTTGCCAACGATGAAATATATGCGTTCTGGCAGAAGAAGGTCGGTGAGCATGTCAAGGATCCTCGGAAACGCGAGCTTTTGGTCCCATCGGTTCCTCCTCATCCATTTGGGTGTAAGAGACCTTGCCTTGAACAGACATACTATAATGCCTTCAACCAGGACAACGTCGACATTGTGAGTCTCAGAGAAACACCTGTCGTGGAGGTGACTCCGAAAGGCATCAAGACGTCCGCGCAGGAGTACGAGGTTGATGTACTTATTCTCGCCACAGGTGAGTCTGTGTGCTCACGGACACAGGACTCATGAAACTAATCGATCTAGGCTGGGACTCCTACACTGGTCATATCATGGATATTGACCTCCGTGGTTTGGATGGAGAATCAATCCAAGATCATTGGAAAGACCGCTTGAAAACATAGTAAGTGATTTTTTTCAGTTTTATAGACCAAGTTACGAACCTGAATGGATGCTTAGTCTAGGCATCACGATCGATAATTTCCCCAACCTGTATATCGTATATGGCCTGCAAGGTCCGACAGCCTTGTGCAATGGCCCTACGTGCGCAGAAGTTCAGGGCGCTTGGGTCACCAGTACAATCGATTACCTTCGTCAGAACAATATTACCAAGTTTAGTCCAACTACACGTGCCGCCAGGACTTATGGGCAACACGTCGAAGAGCTAACCAACGCTACATTGATCCCAAAGGTCAACGGCTTCTGGACGGGTGCCAACATACCTGGAAAGATTGTCAGTGTATATAACTATGCCGGCGGCCTGCCAGCGTATAGACAAGAAATCACGGACGAAGTTGCGAAAGGATATCCTAGTTTCCAAAGAGAGGCACTGAAAGAGGAAGCTTGAGCTTGAACATTGGTTGGGTTTTGTGTGATGAAATTTGAATCCGAACGGCAGGTTCTGGTGTTGTAGTTCTTATTTGTACAGAGTGAAGATGTACCTGTGGAAAGCTGGAATATCTGAGACAAATCAAATGTGCGACGGAAGAAAAGTTGGTACCGGACGTGGTACAACCGCAACAACTTGATATCAAGTTATCGTACGCGTTGACAATTGTGTAGAGTCAGAAATGGACCGAGTTGCAAGTTCCCACTCAGGCTGGGCATCTGGAACTTTTCCGTGTAAAACATCCTAATACTAGCATGGCGATAGCGCATCGGACTCAAACGTGATTGAACTGTTTCCAACAGCTGCTTTCCATCCATTGACGTAGAAAAGATCGCCAGTGCAGAGTAGCAATCATGCGGTCCGATCAGGTGAAACGTACCAACAGTGACATCGGGAACGTTAGAAATGTATAATTTGGTTGTCTTATAAACGTCATAGCACTTCAGACACCCTTGACTTCCTCTTCGCACCATTCCCATAATTGCTGTCCAAGTTCGGGATCATGCGCGTCCTTACGAGATGGTCCAATCCGGGCCCAAGGAACAAGATACTAATGATACCCATCAGTATCACGAACCGTGCAGGTGTCATCAAGTCCTACCTCTCCTCCAAGGTCTGCGGCAGCAGGGGAGGTACCCGCGTACAATTGCGTAAGAGCCCCGAAGGGGGTATCGTACAACCATAAATTCTGTAGTTTCATGAATAAATTAGTCCATCTTTACATCACGACAGCATTCCTACCAGAATACGGCGAGAGATCGACCCCATGTGTCTCTGTAGATCAGAGTGTATATTCCCGGGGTTCAAGGAGATAGAGACAATGCCTTCGGTCCTGTACCTCCTGTCGAGCTCTGACGCGAGCACGACGTTCCCCTTCCAATATCATCTCCTGTTAGAAGCTTTAAAAGCAGAGCTCATGCTTCTTACTCACAAACTTGCTCTGACAGTACAGTTTGGAAGATGAAACCTTCTTACGGGCAGTCGTGTCTTTGAATGTTTCAAACTTCAGAGACCCAAATACATGTGCTGAAGACGACACCGTGACTATTCGAGTCTTTCCATCTGACGATGCCTTGGTAGTTGAGATCAACAGCGGCAATAGAAGCTTGGTGAAGTAGTGATGTCCTGTTCACGCTCCTCAGTAAAAACAGCTTGAAAAAAAAACAGACATTATATTACCAAGGACATTAGTACCAAATTGGAGATCATAACCGTCCGATGTCAAGTGAGAAACAGGGGGGAACATGACACCACTAATGAAGAGGTATCCAATAAGTAGGGTGCAAAACTTAGTAACCAGCTGATTACACTGACGCGTTGTTAATGAGAACATCCAACCGAGTCTCCTTGCTGTCAGAAAGTTATCATGGAAGACACCTTCATGAGCAGAGAAGTTGTACCTCAAGAATTCCTCTGCCGCAGCTTTCACGGATTCAAGGTTTCCAAGGTCAAGTTTGAGAAAGACCGCCTCATTTCCGGTGCTAGTCTTGAGCTCATGTATTGCATTCTCGCTCTTGGCTTGACCTCTGGCGGCAATGTACACTTTTGCATTGTGCTGGAGTAGAACCTATCCGGAAATTTATAGAGACATCTTCTCGCAATGCAGATCCAGAAAGCAGCTCTCACCTTGGCGGTCTCTTTTCCTATACCAGTGTTGGCTCCCGTCACGACTATGACCTTGCCGGTCAGATCCGGAATGTCACTGACGTTGAAGCTCGACTTTGGAGGAATGGACTGGGTCCACAAGGATAGGTAGATACCCATTTCTCTCGAGAAGGTTGGCAACAGGCTGAGCCCATGCGAACAACGTCTATATAAGCGATGCTAGGCCGACTTATTTATGTCGTTTCTGTTCTCAGAGCCTGTACGGCATGGATCCCTATCAATATACATATTCCACGAGCAAGTGGGAACGCAGGTTGTCCATTGTACTGAGGAGGATAGGAGAGAAAATGGCGCTAAGCGAGACTTCAAATATATGAAGTCCGCGGGTCCAAGACTCGGGCTTGCTACCAGCCAATATCGCAATGGACTCCTTGCCTCCGCTAGCCACAGGTGCACATGCAACTCATTGTGAAAGATGTCTGCTTGGATTGCCAAGCTCTCAAGTCGACGTTGATCCGTCCAAGTATGATCCTCGTTGATCCCAGGACCACCCATAATAATCATGCGATAGAATGGCCCTGGCTTTCTATTGTCTGGGGTCGTTGGACTTGACGGGCCAGTTCGCAAACGAAAACACGAGAGCACAAAATAAGGAGGGTTGGCGGCAGTGGATATGGGAACAGCAAATCAGTGAGGAACACTATTCACTAGCCTCGAGAAATTGATAATATCCGTTCCCCAGAGGGGCCATGTGGTACTGGTTTCCGACCAGGGAATTATATGTCGACGAGTGCAGAGGACGTGACTGACTTTTTTCGTTATTCCGAGTGAATAGCTTCTGACGAGTCAACCAGACCAACTATTCCGAGAGCTCTGAGAATTCACCCCATATCATTTTGACATACACCGCGTTGTTGTCACTCGCAATACTTCGCGATGACTTCTCCCAGTTAGATCGTCCAGGGATCGTCAAGGTCCTGCAAGCTTGCCAGAATGAAGACGGGAGGTGAGCATCCGTTGACAAACCCCCGTATGGACAGTAGTGACCAAGGTTGGTAATTCCAGTTTTTCGTCTGAGCCTTACGGGGGGGATGCCGACGTACGAACTACCTACTGTGCTTTTGTGATCAGTAGCATGCTGAATGATTGGTCGGGTGTTCGGCTTGAGTCTGCCCTGAGGTTCATCGCGGCCTGCAGAGTAAGTGTCCACTCATGTGACGCGTGTACTTTGACTAATGCTAATGGTCGTTCTAGTCTTATGAAGGCGGGTACGGTCAGGTGCCTTTCGCCGAGGCTGCAGGTATATCCTGTTGCAACCCCACTTTACATGCTTCTAATGACTTCAGGGGGTCCTACATATTGCGCATTGGCATCGATCTTCCTTGCTGGTAAAGGCTCCTGCCTCACCGACTGCGAGAGGAAACAGACCATACGATGGCTAACTCAAAATCAAGTATCACCTGGCGGTTACTGTGGACGGACGAACAAAGAAGCAGATGCTTGTTATTGTTTCTGGTGTGGTGCTTCGCTATCGGTAAGGCTCAATGAATTCTCATCGCTACTTTTGTCCCTTGAAACACTGTTAGATTCTTGGAGCGCGGGAGTTTGTATGTGAATTGTCGCTTTGCAAATTTATAGCATCTTGTCAATTCAAATACGGTGGTATTTCGAAGGCGCCAAAAGAGCATCCCGGTCAGAAGCTTTTATAAATTATGTTTTATTCGAAGGATAGCTGATACGTGTTTCAAGATCCATATCACACCTACCTGGCATTGGCTGCGGTCGCTATGCATCCTCCGTCGAATTCCGCCGAACTTAGCTGGAAACTTGAGCCGCTGGATCCATTGTTAAATGCCAACGTGGCCACCTCCGAGTGGGCTAGAAAGTATATTCCAAGTAGATCTTGACCTCGGCTGTGATGTAGCAGTAGAGTGAGAATGAAGTGTATCTGTTTAACCGTATGTATATTAAAAAGCAGCTCGATAATAATGTCTCTGGTAGTATATCGGATAGTACACCCGCCTGTCACGTACCACAGTACTAGACCGCGGGAGAGCGGGGTTCGACTCCCCGCCAGAGAGCTTTTTTGTAGTTTTTCTTTTCTCAAACGCATCAATTTTGCAACTCTCGTCGATGGCATTTAACGGTTTCGAAGAGAGTACCGCCTGGGCAATCTCCAAAACAGAATCGGGTGACATAGTCAAAGATGCCATTCGGAAAGAGCAAGTACTCAAGTAGGCGTCCCCATCTCTACCTGTGCAGAAGTGCACTCTGACTCCATTTGTAGAGACATCGTCGCTGCACAGAGCGATCTCAGAGGTGGGTTGCGCCTTCAGCAGTTTGTGTTCCATGCAGTGTGAACCCGTTGTTTCGGTCCCCGCTAGCCCTCGTGACGCGCGTGCATAGCGTGCAGACCGACGTCGAGAAGCTCACGTCCGAGAACGCCACACTCCAGACGTACATCGACAACTTGACTATGCAGATGGCGAGGAGAAAGTGATGATGCAAACATGCAAACCTGAAAACGCATCCGTTGATATCGCAGGTGAGTGGTGCGACAGCTATGGGTCTTGGTCGAACCTGACGTTACTCGGCTCGGTTGACGCAGCAAAGGAGGCTGAAATTCACTCCTCGATGTTGGACTTTTGGAGCACCTCATCGAAGCTGGCGAAACACCAGAAGGTTTCGGCGAGGCTGTGAGCCTTGTTCGCCCACACTGGCTCCAACAGCTGTTCATGTACATACATAGCATCTAACATCCGACACGGGTACTTGGTCGCAACGGTGACTTTCCAGTGAAATATCAATATCGAATTCAAAGTTGGGATTGCCTGTACCCAATTCTACCCACCAACGGTGCAACAACAGACTGATCGACCTGCCACGTCCACGAGTTTCACGCCGTCAAGTCCGGTTCGCATTACTGTACAGGCAAAACACTCGTTTACTTGATGGGCCTGAATGGACCTCAGGCCCAAAGGAGCCGTTGTGCAACAGAAGGGTATCTGTCTCCCTTGACTCCAGACTTCTCAATTACCTGATGGATCTCCTGCAACTCCGTCTCCGTGAACGTGACATCGCCTCCTGAACAGTTCTCGAGCGTACGATCGGCACGTCTGACAACATAACGATCAGTCTGGTGGATCAGATTCTGATGGAGCACTGCCGTACGATGATCCAGGAAGAGGGATAACGTGCGGGCCAAGTGAGCTGACCCAACCGATACAAAGCTGCGTAGTCGTGATGTTCTTCCTCTTGGCAATCTCAGTCAGGACATCGACTATGGCGAGGTTGTGTTTAAGGTTCTGAAGAGAGGAATCCTGTCGAAACCGACAATCTACATGTAATGTGAAACTCACGTCTCCCTGGAACCGAGGAAAGTGACGGCGATAATCGTCCGCTACGTCGCGTTCAGTCGTTCAGTTTTGATTCCTGCCGGTGGGTTTACGATGCTGCGCACCAGGTAAATCTTCAAGCTTTTTAATCTGTCCTGTGAGGAAACCCCTCCCAAGCGGTCTGCAGGACACGTCAGGAGCATTCGCACGGACGACAAGGTGACCCACGAGTAAGTAGCAACTGCAACCCCCAACTCCTTCGCAGTGGCGATGACTTGGTGCGTGATCAGCACGTTCAGCACTTAGCCACGTCTGGCCTACCTGCTCGTGCTTCCGGCTCGTACGAGAATGGACTGATTTCGATTTCTACAACGCTGATCGGATGAACCTAGAAAAAGATTTGGTTGCCAGCGCGACGGTCGAAACCGAAACCGTGCCCGACCTTGTGTGCCCGACGGAGGGTCTCTGCACTGCATTCGGACATCCCGATGTGGTCCAACTTGCCTTGGCTCTTGAGTTTCGCGAGGCCCGCTATTTGATCTTCCACGGGCAGGTTGGGATCCACACGGGCGCACTGGAATAAGTCGAGGCGCTTCGTTCCTCTCAATTTCTCGTTGACTACACTCACGCTTCGCAAAGTGTTCTCTGGCCTAGACAGACAAGAATCGATGGGGGACACTGCATCGATGGGATTAAAATATACTTACGAGCCATCTGGTTCAGGTACGCCAACTTTGAGGCCTCCCTAGAAGAAATCATCGTCAACACGAGGTGTTTCAGTTATTCTTCCTCACCTTGATGGACAGGAATGTCCTATCGACATATTCTGGGTACTTTTCAAAGAATCGCGCGATCATCTCGAGGTTAGTGTTGGATAAGTTGTGGCCGTAGAACTCTCCTGGAGAACAATCGGACAAGCGTTTTCGCGAATCATCGTGGGCTCACCTCCATTGAGGAACATCTTGGCGCCGGAGGGCAACGCGTCGATACCTGCCTTGATAGCCTCAAAACATTGCTCGTCTGGGACAGGATCTGGTTTCCAGCTGGAGAGCCTCCTTAGCAAGGTGCGCTGGGTCAAAGTGGACTGTACGCTACGCACGTCATGGACATGAGGCCATGCTGTCAGCAAGAAACGGGATTAATTTAGAAACTGGATCTGTAGATGAGTGCTCACAGCGACTTTACCGACAACGACTTGAGATGCTGTCCCTCCGAGGTTCGTCGTAGCACGAGTCATTGTGCAACTGTGGTAGTAGACGAACGGACGATAAGGTTTTAAAGCTTGCGGTCTAACTTACTGGCCCCCTGTGAATGTGTCTAAACAGTCCACCCCTAAACCTTGACAAGTCTGTATGGAAATGCAGTGTGGTTCAAGGCTAAATTTGACCGCCCAAGGAACGATTCGGACCCCATGATTGTAAGTGGATTCTCTCTTGTTATCAACAGAAACTGATACTAGGATAAGCCTGTATCCAGAAAGTCACCAATATGAACACCGACCTTGTGGATGCCCCAGAACAAGCGAACCCCACATACCTGTTGTCCATCCCCACGGAGTTGTGAACAGAACCAATATTGACGGTACATATACCTTTGAACGGAACAACGATCACACGCACACATTTCAGACGGCTCAGTGGAAGATGACAGAACCAACACGACAACATGGGATTCAGCAAAGGCAAACAAAACAAGTGCGACATCAAGGTGAATCAAACAGTTCAATGGAAGTGAGGTGCGGAACGTCAAGAAAAGAGAAATCGAGTTTCCCATCATTTACAAGGCGGCCTAGCTCGTCCTCGACGATCGCCCAGTCATGCACACTTGGATGGCTCACAGCATCGTCCGGAAGTACGGTGCGTGGTGTGCGAAATAAGAATGGGATGGCGGAGAGCTCCGAGAGCGTGTCGGGAAAGAAATCGAGACGCGGTAGGACAAAAGGGTTCCCTCTGGAATCGTCGGAGTGGGACAGGGCCTTGTCGTCTGAGGCACCTCTGAGTATTAGTGTGCATATATGCAGATTCGGTTGGAGAGACACTTGTAGTACCTTTGTCAGACTGCGTTGAACAGAGTATACACGTAAACTTTGACTGCTTTCCCTGGCCTTGGTTGCAGATGAGGAAAGAGGAATTTTCAAACGAGACACTCTCATCACAGCGATCCTTTGCTGCATAAAGATCAGCAGAACTAATACCAAAGAAAGTCAATGACGAGTGGGAAGAGAGTTGCATCAAACCTCGACTTCGGCTCGGAAGGACAAGGTTGCTGAAGGCCCTCCTTGTATGCAGGAGTTTGTGCTCTTTTTGGTATCTCGGCCACATCTTCAAACACGGTGTCGGAAGAAGCTTCAAAGTCGTTCAAGTCGTCATTATCAAGAGGGTAGACTAGCGTGTCATCAGAGGGCAAGTCGGGAGCGGCTTCGAGTTCGAGAGGGGTTGTAGATTGTTCTCGTTTCGGGGCAATTGGCGGGTCCAGCGGGAGGTCATATGATGCGGCTGAAATGGGTTGCCCTGCCTTTTTCGCACACGTCCTTCTGCGGAGGAACCAGTTGTCAACTAGGCGAGGGCTTGCGTTGCGGGAGATCGCCCATGATCGCCTGGATGTGACCGATGGTACGCGTGGGTCGGCTTGCCAGATTGACCAGAGTTCTTCCAGGACGGAGCATTGAAGGCGTTCTCTGGCCGGTCGTCGGGGACGCTTTCCGTTGTTCGTAGTGTTTTGTGGAATGGCTGTCTCGTCGGAAAGGATCGCCTTTTTGCGGGACATCGAAGTACTGGTGAGTTTGTGACACGTCGTTGCATGTATAACACGAGGTCACCTGACCTGTAATTATCGACAAGTATCATAGCGTGGTGACCTCGCCCGGTTTGTGTAACCAGTAGTATACGAATTTGTTTGCCGTAGAAAAGAAAGTCATTGAGCCACGATTGGTATATGAATGTGTCACTGTTGGAGCGCCCTCCTAGGAAGTGGCAGCGCAAGTTTGCGTGCGATTGATTCTGGGCGCAGCATAATCCGCAGACCGACAGAAATAGAACCGCGACACCCTCCCCATTTCATGAGAGTCAGGGAACAAAACAACTACCCTTTTGCGTACCATCAATCTCTATGACCATTCTAGACTTTGGCAAAACAAGGAGGTCGGCGTACCAAATCTGCCATATTTCACCTTCCGTGCATGCATTCCTGAAAGTCATTCACATCGCAGTCCCCTACGTGTATATCCTAATACCCGAAAAGTCAAAGTACGCATGATAAAAGCTGCCCGGGTTTGTGTTTACGTAGTCTACAGGGGAGGGTGAGCACCGGCAGAATCTGATAACATGTCCATACTGACTTTCACATGTATCAGGGCAACCGGATTGTGAATATACAGCACCGGCCCAGTCACCGCCTGAAAAAGTACGTTAGTGTCGATTGCCCATATAGTCGAGGACACAAACATACAAAATGCGATGTTGATCATAATGTTATGGGGACCGAAATGGCTCGCAAAGTCGCACTTCTCATTCGACCAAGCAGCAGCAGGCGGACCCTACAAAAGCGTTGTCAGGAATCCCGACACGATAAGTACAAGGTAACCATTTCCGTACCCATGTCTCGGGATCAATAATGTCATTGGACCACTCGACCTGACGGGGGACAGAACTGTCATTCCTTGACCAAAAATATACTTTGATGTCGCTAGTGGTGCGCTCAACAGCATACCTATAGTGGGAGTCAGGACCCTTATGACCGAGAACAACCTATCCGTACCATCCGCCCTGAGCGTTGTTGAATAAATGCCCAAAACTGGCGTGGTCGACAAAATGGACGCCACAACCATCATTTCCTGTCTCGTATGCTGCACAATTCTGACCCATAGATTGACTAGAAAGCCGTGAGGAAGTGAAAAGAGAGAAACATCGGTGGAACAAACCCAGTCATATTTCGCGCCGGAGGCATCTGGCAGTCTGACAGCAGAGTTAAACAAGAAATGAGAATGAAAGCTGGATTTCGCACTGGAGCCCGTGTGCAGGGAGGCAGTGTTGGGCGACACACTATTTACGCCTTCAAGGATATCGATCTCGCCCTATGGTACATGACAGTCTGTTGTGGAAACGAGGGATCCACAGATGGCGTACCTGGTTGGGCCAGTCGTTCCCCAGCTGCAAGTGAAAATTCATTCGATTGCGCGACAAATGCCAGAATGGTAAGTAACTCACCATCCATACGGCTGGCCATGTTCTAGCGGTATACTTTCAGACATTGAACAGGGCAAG
>JBBPJP010000310.1:0-29129 GCA_038088775.1 Boletus barrowsii
GAAGCCGTACTTGCTAGGTCGCTTGCGACTAAGAAAAGCCCAAAGAGAAGATGAGTCTCATAAGAGGAGGGTCTGTAGGGGAAACTCCAAGAGGACAAGACTGAGGTCCTCTTGGTGCTGCATTGGGAGTTTATATACTAGTCTACATGTTTGTACCTATTGTAGTTGTATCTATGATTACCATGAGGGAAACATGAGTTAGCACTGGTATAATGAGAGAGGTGCAGTGTCCATGAGGTGTGGCAGAATGGAAAACATAGCCTTACATGTGTGATGTGCATGTATGTGGCAGCATGAGGCGAAGGCATGTAAGCAATGTGACTAAGAAGTATGGATGTGGGAGATGAGATATGCGCGGGGTGCACATGTGTGATAGGAAGCATAGGGGCATGCGTCTGGCGCATGTAAGTTAGATGAGGTGAAAAGCGAAAAGAAAATGATAAGGTCGAATAGGGGCTAGGGGCTAAAGGCGATCGTAACACCTTGGATGAGGGACCCCTACCCCTGAACCCACCAACATTCTTCCTGCTTGAGAACATCTCACCACTCCAACACCCTCCTGCCATCCTCGTAATGTCAAATGGTATGGTGAAAAGATTTCATTTGGATTACCCAGCTCTGCAGCATGAGCTGTGGGCCAACATGCTTAGGGAAACCAAGGAAAATAGAGACAGGTAACTCCATTTCCCACCTCTGGTTGCTATAACAAGGACGTTGTGGCAACACCCTCACTGTTGCCAGGATCCCACCCTTGGCATCACTTTGGAGATGCTCCCATGACCATTAGGGGAGGTTTCTTATAGACATAAAATTGACCAAAGAGAGGTTAACCTCCAGGATGGATTCCACCCATTTCCAAAAGTGGTAATGGTATATTTTCATGTGTGACTGCATCAGTATTACCATTTGCCATGGATTTTTGCCAATGGTTACTGTTACGATAGCTTCTAGCCCCTGACCCCTATCTGAACTTATCATTTTCTCTTCGCTTTCTTCCCTATCTAATTTACATGCACCAGACACATGCCCCTATGCTTCCTATCACACATGTGCACCCTGTGCACATCTCATCTCCCACATCTATGCTTCTCTTTCACATTACTTATGTACATGCTTCTGCCTCATGCTGCCACATACATGCACATCACGCATGTAAGGCTATGTCTTCCATTCTGCCACACCTCATGGACGCAGCACTCTTTTCATTATACCAGTGCTAACCCATGTTTTCCTCATGGCTATTGTAGATACAACTACAATAGGTACAAACATGTAGACTAGTATATAAACCCCCAATGCAGTGCCAAGAGGACCTCAGTCTTGTCCTCTTGGAGTTTCCCCTACAGACCCTCCTCTTCTAAGACTTCTCTTCTCATCAGCCTTTTCTTAGTCTCAAGTGACCTAGCAAGTATAACTTTACCAAGTGTGAGTCCATAGGGCTGTTTCACTAGGACAAGACTATTCTTACTTGCTACCTCGCTTGTGGACAACTGAATGCAGATTTCCAAAGCCCCCTCAAGATGTTTTCTACTGCCCACAGCACTCTCAAGTTCAAGTCACATCCTCCAGTATGATCAAGAGGATTTAGTCAAGTATATGCTGCTCAAGATATCTTTCTAGTAACATCTACAGTGCAGTACATCACATTGGTAGAAGGATCATCGCTCACTCCCAACAAGCACATATCAGAGTTGCGAGAGTGGTTCAGGGATCTACCTGTCAAAGAAGATGAGTTAGATTTAGTTTACCCTCCATCACTCTCCCCGCCCCCTCGGTCAGTCAAGACGAGGAGTACGACCCCAATGACTACAACCTGTCCAAAGCACCTCAGATCCCGCAGGAACTGCTGCAGTTATTTGTGCTGGAGAGAGTAGTAGATTGGCTCATAGACGGGCTAGTGGACAGAGTCAGGAGAGAAAGGATCAGAGAAAGGGAGCCCATCCCTTACCAATGCAAACCTAGACAAAGGAGACAGTGGCCAGCAGCCACCAAGATCAGGAGGAAAAAGATAGAAGCTCTGTGGCCATTTGAAGACAAACTCCAGTGGCTTGGATACCTTAGACCCAGAGACAAGTGTTTCAAGGTCAACAAGAGGCCATGCTTAGCACCACATACAGCCGCACCTAGAATACACAGACTAGCTCCACCAAACCCTGCCCTCCCCCCTCGCATCTAGTAGTATTAATTAATCATGTCTTCTGCTTTCGATCGAGCAATGTTGAAACAGAACCTCACAAGCAATGGTCTGAACCCAGTAGTAACACAAGAACTCTTAGCAATGTTTGACTGGTTTACACAAGAACAAAACAACTATAACCATACGCAAGCAAACTACTATGGGCAGATAAACATGTTACAAGGACAGATAGCTGGATTATCAGCAACCATGGCATCAGGGTCAGGTTCTGCATCAGGGCCACCCAAAATAAGCAAAGTGTTCCTAGATCCAGGGATGTATAACGGATCTAAAGGAAAATTCGAAGAATGGTGGACAAAGGTTAAAGCATGAATTGCTGAGAACCCCATAGTATTCCCACCAGGATCGAAACAAGCAGTACTAGCTGTCCTCTCTCGCATAGAAGGACAAAAGGCAGGCAGCTGTGCTTGCACAAGGATAGACAACCTGTCCAAAGGGAACGTATACACATGGAAAGACTTAGAAACAGAAATGGAATCCCTATTCCACTCAGTCAATCAAATGGAATGAGCTCGACAGAAACTAAGGACCCTTAAGCAGATAGATAGCACACCAATTGATGACTAGATCATCGATTTCCAATGATACCAGCCTCAGGCAGAGATGAGAGAATCTCACCTGATAGAGATCATTGAACAGAATGTTCAAAGATCTATTATTGACAAGATCCTGATCGATGGAGCACGTTCCCCCACAGTAGAACAGTATCTCACCAAAATCAGAGAACTAGGCACAAGGAAGCAACTGATAGGCTTCATATATCATGCCGGCTCTAGCCAAAGATCTAAAGATCCTCATGCCATGGACATTGATTCCATCGGCAGAGGACCAACAAGGAATAGTAGACCCTCTGGAAAATGCTACAACTGTGGAGGGGACCATTTTGTCAAAGACTACCCAAAACCCAAACTAGCGTGCCCAGACTACAAATGGCTCGGAGGAGGCCATAAGAAGGAATGTAAATAAAAGGGGCACAATGTCAGATTCACAGAAGAAGCCACTGAGTCATGGGATGAGTCACCCTCGGATCAAACAATCAGAGGCATGTCCTTCGATGAAATGAAAGCATACTTCTGTGATCTTAAAGACACTGAAGAAAAGAAGGGAAAAGGGAAAGCCGCATGAATAACCTGGGTGTTCATGTGGATACAACCAAGCATAAGGTTCACTTTAACTTAACTGATGAAAACAGATATTCGCCACTGGCTGAAGAAACTGATGAATCAGATAACTTATTGATGCCAAGTGGGTCTTCACCATCAGATGATGATGTGAAGCTCGGCAGGGGCTTTACACCTGTGCTTAATTCACTTCCCACCTCCACATCACAAATCCTGGAAGAAGCGTGTGTACGAAGCACATCGTTGCAGAAGGAGATATGCATGAATATCAAAGTTGCTCCTTCCAACTCTAAGAAGTTCATCATGGCAGAAGCCCTGTTAGACAGTGTAACGCACAGCATAGCATGCTGCGATACTAGTTTGTGGAGAATAAAGCAGAGGGAAGAACAAGCGAAGAGTGTAACGAGGAGTTTGGTATTCCGTATGCCGAGCTTCAAGACGATGCGAAGCCTAAGCTGGTCTCTCCTATCTTAGGTACTGTAGAGGCTCACTAGGGACTCAGAGGTGACTAGAAATGACGCTGATATTGCGTAGAACTAGCTTAAGGGAAAATACAGGTGAGAAGTATGATACTTTATATACGGTAGGCCCCTGGTCCATGCAAGGTATGTATAACTTGATGTGCAGCATAAATGAGTCAGAGAACTGCGGTGCGCAGCATGTGCAGTAAAGCGTAGTCCACAGTATGAAGTCAGAAAAGGGGGTTGTGGACAAATTGGAAATAACGCACAGTAAGGTGCAGCCTGCAGTAGGAAGTCCAAAAGGAGACTGCGGGCGGAGACAGAATAAGAATTAAATGGGTATGGGCGGGGCGCCGTGTGAGACATAGATGGAAAGGAAATCGGGAACATATCTAAATAGACAGGGGACGACCCTGTTATGAATATAACCGCGTATGGTGATAGAGAGAGAGTCTGTGGATGAGTGAACAAAAGTTAAAGGAAAATGAGTACCTCCCCTGTAAACTGTAACATTACCCCCCTCGTATGGTCAAAGCACCTGGAATACCCATTACACCCCTTCATCTCCCTCGTTCACCTCATAGTCAGTGAAATCGATGTTGTCAAGTGGGTTGCAGCAAATAGGGCAAAATGAGTTCAAGTGACCCATTTCTCCGCAAAGGAGACATTGTCGCTGTGGACAGAAGGCCTGGATATGGCCAGGTGTGGTGATGCGGCATAGGGGACACATATAGTGAGCACAGTCAGCACAGATATGTCTGAGTTCATTGCAAGTAAAGCAACGAGTGGCAGAATGAGTGGGAGTAGGGGGGGTCTGGAGGAGATTGACATTTATTGGGTTGGAGGAGGAGCCTGGCGAGGGCAAGGGTGTTGTCGCGTTGTCCTTGTTATATCTATTACTGGAGAGGTATGGAGTCGGGCCATGCGAAGTTCCTCTGCCTCTCTTGCTACAGTTTCCCATAGTTCGGAGTGCGGAAGTGGGAAGTCTGAACGAAAGTTTTCCACCACCTCTACCGAGCTTACAAGGATGTGGGGCGGGGGTTGGAGTGGTAGGGTGGGGGTGAGTGGGAAGAACAGACAGTTCCGGGGGAGGAGTGAGCTCTCCGACAAGGAGGGGGATAGAGGCAAGGAAGGTGAGTGCCTCCTCGGGGGGGATGGGAACAGCTCCACCGCCAGTGCTTCCAGAAGGTGGGTGAATTCCATTTCTGGAAGGTGTGTGAGAGGGGGAAGAGATGGGTGGTGGGACTGGAAGTGGTTCACAGTCGGATGGGGAGTTGGTGGATGAAGGACTGGAGTCTGGGGTGATGGTGGAGTCATCAACCCAGAGGGTTCGTCGATGGTCAGCATGATCCCTCACCCAAGTATCCCGATCCCATGGGTGGTTGGGGTCGTTGTCCAGGTAGTATCCCCAGAGGTTGGCTGGTAAGGTGAAAAATATGGGTTGCAGGACATGAGAGAATAGTTCTCAGGGGAGTCCATGAAGGACATCATCGAATCCGTGGTCATGTAAGGCGTCAAGGATGACGTCTCGACACTCATGGATGGACTGAGCCATGGCTGCAGTATAGACAGGCAAAGTCCCATCTGGGAAGAGTTGTGCATGGATGGTATGAGCGGTGGTGTATGAATGAAAGATGAGGACCAAAGATTTGAGAATTGGTCGATCTTGAAAGGCGGGTATGTTGGGTATGGTGATGTTAGCTGCGGGGTTCTCAAGGATGGAGCAGTAGAGGATTCATCTGGAATGTGCAGGTAGTCGGTGGATGTGGATGGGGAGTTGGTAGGTGATGATATTAAGCGATGACTGGGACATGAGAAGTTCGGGTAGAATGATTGCGACAATGGAGGAGCAGGGCTCGACTCAAAAGCAAGTGAGGACTGAGGGTTAGAGGGAGAAGGCAATGTGATCCCTGCCCTTATATTCTTTGAGGAGGTCTGCAGCATGTCCTAGATTGGACTCTGGCTCCCATGTATTTTGGGAAGATGGGTATCCTTTCCATGAGACAAGGTAGTGGCGGCGGCGAGTGGAACCCTGATGGGATAGGATTTGATCTATTTCAAACTCCTCTTCCCCATCAATGATGTCCAGCGGACGTGGGAGGAAGTTGGGTCCATGTTCCGCAGTTTCTCGATAAGGGGTTAAAAGTGATGCGTGGAAGGCGTTGTGGATTTGCCATGTTTTAGGCAAGTGGAGTTTGTATGAAATGGGCAATATGACCTGTGAAATTTCAAATGGCCCTTCGCGTCGAGGAGCAAGTTTTCAAGAGGGATAGCGGAGTCCCAGGTTACAGCCCTCGAGCCATACCTTATCTCCGACTTTCCATGATTTGAACTTGGAGGTTACGCGTTCGTGCATGTATCATTATGCTTTCTTGTGAGCGGTGGTGGCTTCCTTGCAAGCCTTGTCAAGGTCTCCAAGGTGTTTTTCTAAGGTGGGGAGGAAAGTGGTGGTCCCTAGGGATGGGTAGGCCCTTGGCTCATACCCCATTATCAAGCTGAAAGGGGTCTTTCCTGTTACAGAATGCACGGAGGAATTGTGACAATACTCCACCATTGGTAAGAGGTCTGACCAACGGGTGGCGTCTCCTTGGCAAAAGATCCATAGATAGGTTTCTAGTTTCTGATTGACCCGTTCCTTTTCTCCATCAGTCTGTGGATGGTAGGCGGAGGGTAGGAGTGGATCATAATTGAGTAGCCTCGCTAGTTCTAGAGTGAAGGCCGAGGCAAACTGTGGCCCACGGTCCGAGATAACCTTATCATGAAGACCAAAGCGAGGGAAGACCTTCTCAAAGAAGAGCTGCGTGATGCCCTCGGCATCTGCACTCTTGTGAGTTGGGGTGAAAATTACCCCCTTCGTTAGGCCATGGTCGACCATGACCATAACTGAATCATAACCCTTTGACGGCGGCAAGTCCGTAATGAGATCAACAGAAAGACACTGAAAGGGGCATGTAGAGGCGACCAGAAGAGGGACTAGAGGAGGGACGGTAGGGTGAGTGTTGACCTTGTTGGCCTGGCAGATGGCGCAGCCTTGGACAAAACAGTGCATGAAAGCGGTGAGTCCAGGCCACCAATAGTCATGTTGTTGAAACGACCCTACGGACTCACACTTGGTGAAGCCGTACTTGCTAGGTCGCTTGAGACTAAGAAAAGCCAAATGAGAAGATGAGTCTTTAAAGAGGAGGGTCTGTAGGGGAAACTCCAAGAGGACAAGACTGAGGTCCTCTTGGCGCTGCATTGGGGGTTTATATACTAGTCTACATGTTTGTACTTATGGTGTCTGTATCTACGATTACCATGAGGGAAACATGAGTTAGCACTGGTATAATGAAAGAGGTGCAGCGTCCATGAGGTGTGGCAGAATGGAAGACATAGCCTTTCATGCGTGATGTGCATGTATGTGGCAGCATGAGGCGGAGGCATGTAAGTAATGTGACTGGGAAGTGTGGATGTGGTAGATGAGATGTGCACAGGGTGCGCATGTGTGATAGGAAGCATAGGGGCATGCATCTGGCGCATGTAAGTTAGATGAGGTGAAAAGCGGAAGGAAAATGATAAGGTCGAAATAGGGGCTAGGGGCTAAAGGCGATCGTAACAGTTGTACCATGTTGACAGTCTGGTAGTAGCCGCCATGACCCCTGGAGGGGGAGTCATGGATGACGTGGAGGAGATCATTCTGGTGGGCCTCGGGCATGTAAGCCCGATCCTTAAAGTAGAGGATACCTTCATCAAAGTCCCAGTCGTGGATGGAAGAGCAAGGGATGCCCAAGGTACCCTCGTGTAGTTGTCGTAACTGACCAATGACGAAGTCATCAGAGGAGGATGACCACTCGATAGTGGTCCAGAGGTTGACGTCGGTTCGCTTTAAAAATAGCTCTCCAGGAAGTGGGGTAACCTCAGAGTTATCATCTGATGTATCCAGGGCGTCCTTCCAAGAGAGAGCATCTGCTGGTCCCATACTGGTTCCAGGAACGTGTTGAAACAGGAGGTCATAGTCCTGTAGTGTCAAAAGCCATCTAGCTTGCCACCTAGAAAGCTTGTGGGGATCCTTGAAGTAGCACAGATTCTTGTGGTCTGTGAGCACAGTCACTGGCCGGTCGGTTCCGGTGAGATAGTGACGCCATTCCTCTAGCGTGCGTATAACCGCTAGGAGTTCTCTGTTGTAGATGTCATAATTACGCTCTGCAGGGGAAAATGTTCCCAAGGTATAGCAACAAGGATGCAGGTCGCCGTTGCCATCATTTTGCATTAGCATGCCTCCAGAAGCTGTAAGTGAGGCATCTGTCATGACAAAAAACGATTTTGATGTATCCAGCATCGTCAGAACTGGTTTAGATGTGAAGGCTTTATGGAGGAGATCGAAAGCCTGTTGTTGCACGTGCGTCCAGGACCACGGCTGCCCTTTTTTTGTCAAATCCAAGATTGGCCAAGCGAGTTCAGAGAAATTTGGGATGAACTTGTGGTAAAAGTTGCAGAACCCTATAAATGAGTGGACCACACGAACCGAGGTAGGGGGTTCCCATAACTCAATTGCTGAGAGCTTGGTAGGGTCCATTTTGATGATACCCTCATGAATGACCATCCCGAGGAATTCCACTTTGGATGCATTGAACATGCACTTCTCCAGTTTGAGGCTGAGCTGGTTTTCTTGTAACTGCTCTAATACTTTCCTCGTCCTATTGCGATGTTCCTCAAGATCCTTAGAGTGGATCAGTATATCATCCATGTAGATGATTAGCCATCCTTTCACTACCATATCCTTGAAGGTGAAGTCCATGAACGACTGGAAGGTCGCAGGACTGTTGCACAGGCCGAAAAACATGACGAGAGGCTCGAAGAGGCCGAAGGGCATAATGAACACTGCCTTCCAGGTGTCTCTAGTCTTGATATGGATGTTGTTATATCCCCAGCAGATATCCATCTTTGTGAAGTGACAGGATCCCTTGAGCTGATCCATCAAGTCTCCGATGAGCAGGAGAGGGTAGGCGTTCTTGATGGTATGCTCATTGAGATAGTAGTAATCTTGACAGGGGCGAAGATTGCTGTCCTTCTTAGATATGAAGAAAAATGGGAAAGCTTGGGGAGAGTTGGATGGTCGTATACGTCCTGCTTTCAATTGTTCATCAATGAAATCTTTACATGCCTCTCACTCCTTAGGGTTAAGCGGGTAGGCCTTGGCAACTCTCAGTTGGAATGACTTGTCTAGATCTATGCTGTGATCGAACGAGCAGTAAGGCGGAAGAGGACCATCGTCCTTTTTCTGGAAGATGTCCTGGAAATCTTGGAAGTCCCCTGGGAGTTCCTTCATGAGTTTCTCTGCCCCTTGGGCGAGAGAGGTCGAAATAGTGGTTTTCTTGATAGAGGGTCCAGTTAACTCTTCTTCGTTGTCCTCCTCGCATTCTATGAGTGCCAGTATCTCCCCTCGTTGCATGGTTGGTTCCATGTCAGGTACCTTCAGGCAGTACTTTGGATCAACATTACGCTTCCACCACAGAGCCCTATGTTGCCAGAGTTTTTGTGCCTGGCATTTCCTATTGAAGACATGTATTGTATGGGCTGCAGCTGCTTCATCTTCGTGTTTCCTCATGCACTCTCATATGGTCGGTTCCATATCTGGGATGCGGACAGTTCCTGTACTCCAGTTGATTTCTGGGTTATGGTCTTGGAGCCAAGGGAGCCCAAGGATCATGTTATCCTTGCCACAGTTCATAACAAGGAAGTCTCAGAGTTCGGTGGTTTCTCTGAGTCGAATTATCACCGATGCCTGTTTTCATATTAGGCTGTTTTGGTTTGGCATACCGTCTACGTTGCTTGCTCGTAAGGGAGTCTTGAGTCTTGTGGTGGGGATGTCGCAAGCCACCACAGTCACGTAGTTGATAAAACAACCAGTTGCCCCTGAGTTGATAGGGGCTTTTGTGTCGACGCTTTGAATGCAGTGCGGTCAGGGGGGTAGAGGGTAATGGGAATAGATATGGATTGAGCGAAAACCCCTGACACAAACACTGGAGAGCATCTGTAAGTAAAACTGTTGGCAGACAACGACGTTGACTTGTTTCTGCCCTTCAAAAACCCTGGTTGGTTCCAGGTGTTCCTTGCCTCAGTCGGTTCTGAGTGCCCGCTTCTTCGCTCACCACTCTTGCCACCTTTATTCCTTTTTTGACTGTGTTTCTTGAGGAGATCTCTTGTGAAGAAGGTTGCGGTCCAAGCCCCATCCCTTGACCTTCGGGAGTAGCTGCGTCCGCGTCCAGCAATGGTTGGACTGTTTCACCAGTTGCGTACATGCCTGGGTAATTCCCCAGGTCTTCCTCTGAGGTGGCCCTCCAGAGGTCCCCTGGTGCTAGGGCGGAAAACCTATTATTCCATGGTCTAGATCGTACAGCCCTGGCTCGTGGTGCTGCCCTGATCGCTTCCTTTTGGCACTCTTGGTAAGTGGCTGTTCTTACCTCAGCCATGGCCTGGTAGCCTTCCTCCTCGTCCATGGATGAGCCGCCCTCCCCGAAAGCAGTTTTGAGGATCTTGATTGTGGCGCCTTTCTGATGCTTGCCCATGCTTTCTAGGTAAGTGGAAAATTCATCCTCCTCCTCCATAGTGGTGGTAGTTCATGCCCTTTGTTGTGGGGTCTTGTATGTTGGACATGTGGAGCGTCCAGAGGATGTGTTCGGGCAGGAACATGATGTCCAGTCGGTTCCGGATCTGTGGTTGGACGACCTACAGTCAACCTTATGGCAAACAAAACATTTGTTGTTCCGCATATACTCAGCGCACTGAGTAGGCAATAGACAGACAGCATCTATGTCCATCACATATGGGTCTTTATGAGTAGTTTGGGAGTGAGGAGCTGGGATATGAGTGACTCCTTTCCTAAGATCCCCAATTCTCCAAAGTTGTTGGGAGAACTGGCCTGCCTTCTTTATCCACTCCTGATAGGTTTCTGGAGTCTTTTCACATGACAGGATCATCGTGGCGAGATGGGGGTTAAGTCCATGGATGAACCACTCAACGAGCACATTTGGGTTGGTGATGCCAGATTTTTCGGCAAGTAGTTGGAATTGTGAAGCATACATTGTGAACCCATTGCTCCACGATCCTTCTGTATCTCTACTGGCAATCTGTCTTAGCTTTGAGAGGTCAATCCTGGCTTTAGCTGCTATGTCATAGGGGAAGAAGGTGGTCTCGAATGCGTCTGTAATTGTTTTGAAGGTCTTTAATTTGTTTGGCACATGGGGGTTTGCCAATTTCATCAGTTTTTCCCCAACCCTTACTTACCTTGTTGAGGAAAGTAAGGGATTTAGTGATCTCGGAGAATAGTTTGTCCTTGATTAAGAAGTAGGTGTTCATCGATAGGAGCCATCTGTTGGTGTCCTCTGCCTCCCCAGAAAAGTCCTCAGGAAGGCTGGCCTTTATTTCTGATACCATTTTGTCTTCTGGAGCCTGGTCAATGTCCTGAGGGTCGGTTGGTTCCGGCTCAGGGTCATGATAAACAACGGAGGGTTCCTTGTCAGGGACTATGGGGGAGTCGGGGGTGGTAAGGAGAGGGACCGGGGGGATGGCAGCTAATTCAGAGACAGTGGGTAGGGCACCAGTGTTCCAACCTTGGCTTCGGTTGATTTCTGCGAGAACCTGTTGACATTCCGGGTACTCTGCGACCATCTCAGGTGAAGAGAATCGGTCTGGGAGTGTAAGGTAGAAGGGATGGTCGTCAGGGAGACGATGAAGTCTAGGAAGCGGGAAGGGACGTGGAGTAGACACTGTGGAAGGTGGGGAGTCGGATGGTGCTCTGAATCTGCCAGGTTGAGATATGGTGGATAGGGGGGTATGTCCTCTACATGAAAGTAGGGACAAGGGGAAAAGCTAGTTCTTTTGTAACACACAGCATAGCATGCTGCGCTACTAGTTTGTGGAGCACAAAGCAGAGGGAAGAATGAATGAAGAGTGTAACGAGGAGTTTGGTATTCCATATGCCGAGCTTTGAGACAATGCGAAGCCTAAGCTGGTCTCTCCTATCCTAGGTACTGTAGAGGCTCACTAGGGACTCAGAGGTGACTAGAAATGACGCTGATATTGCGTAGAACTAGCTTAAGGGAAAATACAGGTGAGAAGTATGATACTTTATATACGGTAGGCCCCTGGCCCATGCAAGGTATGTATAACTTGATGTGCAGCATAAATAAGTCAGAGAACTGCAGTGCGCAGCATGTGCAGTAAAGCATAGTCCGCAGTACGAAGTCAGAAAAGGGGGTTGCGGACAAATTGGAAATAACGCACAGTAAGGTGCAGCCTGCAGTAGGAAGTCCGAAAGGAGACTGCGGGCAGAGACGGAATAAGAATTAAATGGGTATGGGTGGGGCGCCGTGTGAGACATAGATGGAAAGGAAATCGGGTTCTGTTGGAGTCTTTTCTGGCAGATTGATGAAGTTTGGAGAGGTTGATTTTTGCCTTGGGAGCTACATTGTAGGGGGAGAAAGCAGTCTCAAAAGCTTGCTTGATACAGTTGAAGGTCCTTAGTTCATTGGGAATGTGGGCATTGCCCAATTTCATCAGCCATCCTTCAGTGAATGTCTTTCCACAGCCCTTGCTAATCATGTTAAGGAAAGTAAGGCTTTTGGTCATATCCATGAAAATCTGATTGTTGATAGTGAAGTAGGTGTCCATAGATAGGAACCATCTATTTGCATCCTCTGCCTCCCTGGAAAAGTCCTTGGGTAGGCTGGCCTTTATTTCTGAAACCATGTCAATATTTTCTATGCTGGTTGGTTCCAGGTTAGAAGCTGCTGTTCCAGTCAGTTCCAGTTTAGGATCATGGAAAACAAGAGGAGGGTCCTCATCAGAAATGATGGGCAATGCTGGGGTCAGCAGGATGGCAGCTAATTCAGAGATGGGAGAAAGGTAGTCGAAGTTCCAACCATGAGTCTGGTTGACTTCAGCGAGAGCCTGTTGATGTTCCCAATATGTGATGATAGTCTCCAGAGGAGAGTACTAATCAGGTAAGGGAAGAAAGAATAGGAGCTCATTAGAGAGAAGATGAAGTCTTGGGAGTTGGGGGAAGAAATATTGGGAAGACATGATGGGATCTTCAGGAGTGGAGTTGGAGTCAGAGGGTACTCTGAATCTGCTGAAGTGGAATATAGTGGATAGGGGGAGTGTCCTCTACATGATAGTAGGTACAAGAGGAAAAGCTAGTTCTTTTGTAACACACAGTATAGTGGTGACATAGTGTGCTGTGATATGGGTTGAAGAATGAGAGCCAAGGAAACAAGGGATGACAAGTAGTATGAGAAGTCCTGATATTCTAAATGCCTAGCTTTGAGACAATGCAAAGCCTAAGTGGGTCTCACCTATCTATATAGGTACCTTAGGTAGGCTCACTAGACTCAGTGGTCACTGGAAATAACACTGGTATTGTGTAGAACTAGCTTAAGGGGAAATACAGGCAAGCGAGAGCAAGACTATTTATATGGTAGGCTCCTTCTGAATGTGACTCAAATGCATGGCATACAAAATCAACATGAGTCATGAGTATGACTCGAATGCACAGCATGCAAAGTCAATATGAGTCATAACAAGTCATGCCACAAACAGTGAAGTCTAAATAAAACAACTGCAGCAGGAACAGAAAGGAAGTCTAAATATGGTATTGGCAGGGCACCATGTGAGATGTAAATATGGTATTGGCAGGGCACCATGTGAGATGTAAATAGATAAGGGATTGGGAAACATATCTGGTATCACAGAGGATGACTTTGTTATGAATACAACTACATACAGTGAGTCTGAAAGATGAGTGAATGAAAGTGTAGCAAAAAAGTGTACCTCCCCTGTAGACCATAACAGAAGGCCCTTGGCTGGGGCAGTCGAGGTAGGGAAGATAGTAAGCATAGACATTATCGCTATCTGCTTGCCCTGTGCAGAGAGATGGATGACAGATGTTCTTGTTGCTTGATCTTTCTCAGTGGAGGGTTCACTGGTAATATCTGTGGTGTGAGTGCCTTTGGCTACAACTGTCTTGTGAGACTCTTCAGAACACAGCACAGTGGGCTGAGATGGAGTATTGAATCGGGCTGGCTGTAATTTTGGCAAGTCCTCCCACAACTGGGTAGGACCCATTTCTCTGCCAGTTTCTTTGTCAGATGAACCAATGAATCTCTTCAATGCCACACATTTGCAGTAAGCTGGTACTCCATAGGTTACCTTTCCTTTTCCCTTGGAGATGGCACACTTCATGGATGCACACTTGCTATCATTGCCCTTCAATTTGCATCTGCCAGTCATGGGTTCTGGCTTGCCATCTGATGATGTGGGTCCATCCATCTCATCTTTGTTGCACTTCACTGCTGTAACACACAGCGTGGCATGCTGTGTGACAATGAAGAACAGAGCAAGAGGAAAGACAGGTGATGAGTAGTAATGAGAAGGCCAGATGTTCTGAGTGCCAAGCTTTGAGACAATGCGAAGCCTAAGCCGGTCTCACCTATCTAGGTACCTAAGGTAGGCTCACTAGACTCAGTGGTCACTAGGAAATACACTGGTATTGCATAGAACTAGCTTAGGAAAATACAGGAGGGCGAGAGAGTACCCTTATATATGGTAGGCCCCTTCTAAATAAGGAAAGAGTGCACAGCACTCGGAGTATGAATATATGACTCGGTGCACAGCACATAAGTCAGGATGAGTCATGAAGATCTAAATATAGAAGCAGTGCCACAGGCAATGAAGTCTGAATAAAGGTGACTGTGGCGAAAACAGAATAAAGACTGAATAGGGTATTGGCAGGGTGCCATGTGAGCCAAAAGAGAAACCAGATCGGGAATACGTATCTGGTACTGTGGAGGACGACTCCACTACAAATACAACCTTTAGGTAGAGACAGAGGACAACTCTGCTACAAATACAACCGAGTACGATGAGAGAGAACAAGTTGAAGAGACAAGTGAGTGAAAAAGTGTAAAGAAAAAGCATACCCCCTCTGTAGTCTGTAACAGGTGACAACAATGATGATGTGGTGGCACTCAACTTCGCTTCACAACACCACCCCAACAATGAGCAGTGCAACCACAACCACAACAACAACAATGTGATGGTGTGACCGCCACTGTGTGCCATGTCAACAGCAGCAGGGTGGTCTGTACAAAATCTATTTTCATGTACTAGTATCTAGTCTTATGAATACTAAGTTCATTTTAAACTACATTTGGTTTGGAGTAAAAAAAAGCTAGTATGAGAAAAAGAGAAACTTAAGCTTTGTACAGTGCCACAACAGCACTGTGATAGCACTGTACAAAGGGGGACCTATCTGTAACACTGTCACAACTGTGACTTGCTGGTGCTACACATTACATAAGGGGTTTGCTGATGATGTGGACAGTTTAAATAGTTCTTGGTCCAGATTTCTAGCAATCCCTTGGTGATCTTTTCTGAATTGATGATGATGATATCCTTCCCCAGAATTCAAGAGTAAACTAGGTCGCCTGTATGGATTGAGTTGAATGAAGATCGCATAGCATGTTGTGACTTACCGTATGTTCTTGCCCACTGTTATGTATATGTCAACCATGGAGCACCTGTGTTAATACCCATGTCATTCCTGACTCATGGTAAACCAGGTGGTCTGGGGGAAAATGGATAAGGGGTTCGATCCCTGAGAGCCTATTTATTCAACAAGGTCAAGATCCCATCAAATCAGTAGGTGGTGGTAAAGGCAGCACTGGCAAGAGTGAATGTTTTCACAAGTGTCATATCCCTGATTTCGACAAGTCCAACTCTGGCCAACTCTGGATGAACCTCGCGTCAGATGCACCAGACTTTCACAGAGTTCATCCTCTGGACTTCATACCTTTTATTATCTCCTTTTAATCTAGCTTTCCTCTCATTATTCTACATTATAGTTTGTATTGCCTCTCCAGCACTTTGTCCTCCTCTGTCTTCCATCTTACTCATCCTATGTACATAGCCCTCCCATAGAGTACTTTCCAGTCCAGAGTTACCCTGGATCACCAGTATAGAAACTTCCTGTATTCTCTATACTTTCTCCATTACGAATATCAACAAAGCTTTCTCTCTCCCAAAGCCTGGTCACTTCCCCTCTCTCCTCTCTCTCCTCTCTCTCTCTCTCTCTCTTGTCTCTCTGAAATATGAGGACTAGTGATGTGCAGAGCTCAGGCTCAAGCCTTGAGCCAAACCTGGCCTGACCCTCAAAGCCCTAGGCTGGGCCAAGCCTATTGTAGAGGCTCAGTCAGGCTCAGGGCCTGGGCTTCCATCTTGGTGGGCCTTGGGCCTGAGCCCCAGCTTAGACTCGGATATATGTACATATGTACAGCTACAAACATACTGACTATATTTAGATTTTTTTTTCATTCTTCTTTCCCATATTAAAAGACCCTGCCGGCATGGAAAATGAACTGTCTCACCCTAAGTGGACCATGGCACCCTCGGCTAAGCTGCGCAATCTAGACAATGCAGCCACTCCAGAGCTGCGTTCCCACCAACATGTTTACTGCGTGGCAGACCTCAATGATGACCCATCTGACCTTGCACTCCCCACAGACAGCTCCCCACCTCCATCCAAGTCTGAGTTACTGCCCACCTGCAAGCACAAGAATGGTGTCAGGAACACCATCACTCTTTCAAGTGATGACGACAATGATGCTTCAGAAGATCTCAGCAGGCCGTCGAGGCTTGGAAAAGGTACATACATTATTGCTGTTACTCATGGTACTAATCCTGCATTCCACCATGCAGGCACTAAGAAAGCACATATAAATTGTGCTGCAAGCCAACAAAGTGACCAGACAGGGTCTCGCTGTGCTGCCAATGCTTTGAATGGTGAGTATCACTTGATTTTTGGTGTCCTCTACTAAATATCTCACTCGGAATAGTGCCGTCATCCACAATACCTTGGGATGAGGCTGGCCCAGATGGGGTACTCAAGGATATCAACATCCTTGACATCAGTGAGGCCCTGGCTCGGGAGATTCATACTTGTGATGTCAAGGAGTTTTTCACCACTGTTTACACTACCGAAAACAACAAGAAGTTTTGCAACTGTAAGAAGTGCTTGTACATAGCTTTGTTTCACAAGATTGATGCTCATTGTTGATGGACTCATAGGCAAGGTTCACATGTAGTACCCCTTGTTGCAGAGACATCGACTTTACGCCGGCATCTGGAGCGGCATTACTGAGTAAGTACAACATATCATACATTTTACTATGACCTGACTTATGTGCCCTACACGTAGGCAGAGTATTTGCAATGGGCAGAGGCCAATGACTTTCCCTTGATGCTTCCAAAGGACTGCAAGGTGCGAAAGGAGAAAGCATTGAGCACACAGAAGCAAAGTTGGCTTGATGCACATCTAGAACCCATGCCTGTCAAGGAAGTCATGCTACCATATACCAATGACCTCTTCCGGGAAGCAACGATTCAGTGGCTCATTGACACTGACCAGGTGCTGTTCATAAATGGTTGCATGCCACATTATATACTTAGTGTTATGGTTTAACAGAGGGGGTACACTTTTTCCTATACTTTTTCATTCACTCGTCTACAGACTCGTTCTCTCTTGCCGTACGTGGCTGTATTCATAGCAAGGTCGTCCCTTGCACTACCTATAGGTTGTGTTCATAGTGGAGTCATCCTCCACATTACTTATTCTCTTTTGGCTCACACAGCACCCCACCAATACCTTACACAATCTTTCTTTCGATCTCCGCCGCAGTCGCTTACTTCAGACTTCATCACCTGTGGCATTGCTTTTCTATTCTTAACTTTATGGCTCATCATGACTTGTCTTGACTCCATTTCTATATTTAGCTTCTCTGACTCATCATGACTCCTCATGACTCGTCCTGACTCATATGCTGCACATTGAGTCACTTTACTTACTGTGGATGCTGTGCATCCTTTCCTTATTTAGAAGGGGCCTTCTGTATATAAGGACTCGCCCCCATGTATTTCCCCTTAAGCTAGTTCTATGCAATACCAGTGTAGTTGCTAGTGACCAGTGAGTCTAGTGAGCCAAACCTCCGGTACCTAGATAGCTGAGACTGCTTAGGCTTCGCATCGTCTCGAAGCTTGGCATTCGGAACATTCATGCTCCTCCCGTTACTCATCACTATTACGCTTGGTCCGGGTAGGAACAAGCGTAGCCTTTGGTAAATGAGGAGAGCATCGAGTCAGAAGTTTGACGAGGACTTATAGAGCAAGGTTTCAATGGTCTGAGGGGTTTCATGGGGCAAGGAGCTCAAGCGTGAGGAAATGCAGGAGCGGTAGTTGTCATATCCCTGTTTTCAACAAGTCCAACTCCAGCCAACTCCAGGTGAACCTCACGTCAGATGCCTCAGTCTTCAACGCAGTTCGTCCTCCGGAGTTTGTACCTTTTATTATCACCTTTTGATCTAGTTTCCCTTTCGTTATTCTGCATTATAGTTTGTATCGCCTCTCCGGCACTTTGTCCTCCTCTGTTTTCCGTCTTACTCATCCTATGCACATAGCCCTCGCGTAGAGTACCTTCCGGTCCAGAGTTACTCCGGATCACTAGTATATAAACCTTCTGTATTCTCTGTACCTTCTCCATTATGAATATCAATGAAGTTTCCTCCCTCTCAGAGCTTGGTCACTTCTCCCTCTCCCTCTTCTCTCACTTCTCTCTCTCTCTCTTGTCTCTCTAAAATACAAGGACACGAGGATTGGCAAGGGCACAACACATAAGTCCTGCGCCGACGTCCTCACACCTCTGACCTCCGTTGACACTTCCATCGAGAACCTCTGCCCTACACCCCTACGCCCTCGACCTCCGGCCGGACTTGACAGTAGTCTAGGTTTATATACCTTGAGTATAGAAACCGATAGAATGTTAAGGGCAAGCATAGAACTACGATGAGTAATCATAGAAGGTGAAAGAATCTGATGGAAGGAAATGATGACTTGGTAAGTGAACGCCATCAGAACGCTGACAAGATATACTGGGATAAAGGGGATGTCATCATGAGAGAAAAGAGATATAAGTCCGAGGAGAACAGAAGAGACGCGTAATTGGTACAAGACAAAGAGGAAAAAGAGAGAATCGTAACAGTCACACCTCGTCCCTCTACTCTCATTCTTTGTTGTCACACAGCAGGCTACGCTGTGCGTTACACTTAGCGACTTCATAGCCAATAGCTGCACTCAAACATCAGGCATTCAGGAACATGATCAATGTTGCCTCATGTGCAACAACTGGGGTGAAAATCCCTAATTGAAGGGTGACGTGGGCTGGAATCATTGACATGTTCAAACATCAGATGCGTAGTCTACGAACACGGTTACTCATAAGTCCTGTTAGTTTGCAAATACTTTGTCCTAATTTTACATTCATAGGGTGACTCTGTCAAAGGGTGGGTCAATTTGACCTGTGATGCATGGCAGGCATCAAATGTTGATCCCTATTTTGCATTCACTGGATCTTGGATTGAGAAGAGGATGTCGGGTGTCTGGGATGTTCACACTGCCCTGCTCAGCTTCACGCAGCTGAACAGTGCCCACAATGGTGTTCATCTCAGCCAAGCCCTTTATAAAGTTGTCATCCACCTTGGCCTATCTCATGTGATCAATTTAGCTACACGAGCATTGCTCAGTGTGCACAGCAAATCGAAGAGTTATGATCCCAAAAATCCTGATGACAACTTGATTGCAAGTAGAGGCATGCAGCAAGATGAAGTTGGTGTTGTTCAAATGATCACCGTGAAAGAACAGTCATCAGCAAAATGCAAACAGCTCTTTCTGATGATTCAGGTTCAAGAGAAGGACAACCACCCAGCACGCAAGCAGCCTCTTCAGTTACTGCTCAACATGCCTGTTCATTGGTCATCAACATTCTTGATGCTCGACCGTGTAGAAACTCTCCAAGAGGATGTCGACTCTTTTGTCCATGAGCTGGCGGCAGCCAAACATGATCATGAACAGAGGCAGAAGTTGATGGATCTTCAGTTGACTGACCACAAGTGAGCACATGTGCACATTCTGCTCGCACTCTTGTGCAAATCTGAACAAGCTCAGCAGTTGTTCTCATCTGACAATGGTCCAGCAATTCATCTCACACTCCCAGCACTCAAGGCCTTACATAAGGCATGGCACTCACACATCTCCAAGCCTGGCTATGCAGATTTCTGGGTGGGACTTGAAGCTGGCATTGACAAGATTGCCAAGTATTATAAGAGAAGTGTGGACTCTGACGTGTATATTATGGCAATGTGTACATGGCCTATCAGTTCAATTCCGTTCAGATACTAAACAGTTACTGGTAGTATTGGACCCAGTTCAAAAAGCAAACCATATATGATGCTACTGGGAAAATGACTTCTATAACAAGGCTATTGAGCATGCAGAAGACCTTGTATGTATTCCGACACTCTGAGTTGGATGCCACATAATTTACTAACAATGTATTCTAGTATAAGGACCGTTATCTAGAGTTGAAAGGCAATACCCAGGTGGTCCAGCAACCCAAATCGGCTGTGAGGAACTCATCAGCATATGGGAAGATTGGAAAGCTCTTACGTGCACTCTCTGATGATGAAGATGACAACAATCAGCCTAACACAGCCACATCTGTGGTGCCATGCAACACACAGCAGCCATGGCTCAAAGACTTTCATGGCTATCTTCAATCAAAGGACCATCTCCCACTCAATACCTCTATTGTTCAATGGTGGGGTGCAAATGCAGACAGATATCCTATCTGGGCTTTGCTTGCCTGGGATTACCTTTCTGTGATAGTGACTTTGGTTTTGAGTGAGCGGGCCTTTTCGTCAGCTGGGATCACCATCAGCAAATGCCATAACCACCTCAAGCCTAATATTGTTGAAGCACTGCAATGCCTCAAGTGTTTGATCTGTCAGGAATTACTCTTTCGTGAAGACCCTTCTGTTTTGTCTGAGATGGGTAGTGGTGAGGCAGCTCCTGATGGCATGACAGGTGAAGACAATGGATGGGATAATATGATTCAGGACTTGGAATTGCTGAGACTGGGATTGGATGATGTTGATGACACTGAAGATATTGTAATGATGACACTAGATTAATTGTGATTACAATATGTCTTGCATATGTCTTGCTTGTAGTCAGGCCGTGGCTTGAGCCAAAGCCCGACCCAGGCCTGACAAGGGCCATTGACAAGGGCTCAGGCCCATGATTCAGCTGGGCCCAGGCCCTTTCAAGCCTGACCCCCAACCCGACCCCAGGCTTTGAGCCTGACCTAGGCCCTGCACATCACTAATGAGGACACGAATATTGGCAAGGGTGCAACATATAAGTCCTGCGCCAACGTCCTCACACCTCTGACCTCCATACCTCTGTCGACATCTCCATTGAGAACCTCTACCCTATATAATAACTTCCCACGTGAACAAATTTTGGTTCCTTCAGCCACAATTGTCCAGTGTAAGTGACCTTGTAAACATGGTAACAAGGTTCGTACATCTAGTACAAAAGACAGTCAACTCGAATCCCCCGTGCCCAGGTTCTATAACCCACCCACCGGTTTTAAACCATCCTCTGGCCCTCAATCGTGTACCAGACTGTGGTTCCTCAGCAGATTATGGGGAAAGGGGAAAATGGTTATGTGGGCAAAGCACCTGTCAGGACATTGGACTTCGAGGTGTTGGGTCAGACCTGCAATCCACTTGTCTTCAGTGGTCTCCCCAGGTTGTCAACATGCGTTCACAGGAAACAGCCTGATCACTGCCACTGCCAATGAAGAGTTGGTGGGGTATATCTCGGGCTGGCAGGTCAATCGACATGTCTGTATCCAAATTCTATACCAAGGATGTTAGTGTCGTAGCCAGCACAAGGAATAAGTTTACCTTCAGAGGCTCAGCCCCAGTTCTAATCCATAGGTGAGTGCATTAGCAAGCAGCATAGAGATCAGCTGTGCACAACGAGACGCCATTGTTTCTAAATACAAAACCCGTCACATAGTCCAAACAAGCAAAAAGTGCATGATCTTATGAGACAAAGCACCCAATCATTCGCATGGAAAAAGGTTCAGGTGAGCAAGACACACGATGTCCAGATCCTCCTGAAACCACCTTACCTTCAACTTCACCATTAACATCTTCATCAGGTGCAAAAGCACCCCCGCCGACTGGTGCCGGTGGGTGACCACCTGCCTAACTAACTGTCGCTTCACCACAGGGAAGAGCTCGTAGAATTCCTTAGACTTGATGACTGGCCTGTGGGGGATCGGCAGGTCATGAATGTCTGGGCTACTTAGATTTTCTGATCCTTACCCATGGACTAATGCTCAACTTCCCAACATGAAGCTGAGAAATGAAGTTCACCTCTTGCTCATCTTGCATGATGCACCGGAGTTTGAGGGATAATCTGGGAACAAACATGACAAATATGAATGGCTCTGAAAACACGACCAGAAATCGTCGCCCACTCTCGGGAGATTTCGGCCTTGTCTGGGTCAACGACACCCTAAGTCATTACAAAGATGCATCAAAGCCAACACAACCGACGTAAAGTCCAACCACGGCAGACGTACCTTGATGATAACGACCAGCATTGACTGGAATGATGACGGGTTCGCCTTAGGATCCAATACCATTAAACTCGACTGGAATGACTGAAAGTATCCAGTAACATCTCGACTGAGCGCAAAGTTGTTGCAGAACAGTACCTGAAACATGAAATGTCATTGATCACGGTGGTCAGTATCTTTGCCTCCTGCCAGTCCACACTACTCCATCTTGCTTACCGAATTGGAAGTAACCATGTTGAACAAGACCAGTAACATGTCCTCTTGAGTGGACCTTTCAATACTGTGTACACCTACCAATGAAATGTAATATGAATGGACTGCTGAGGAGGGTATACAGACCTACCTTCAAAATCATGTATGACGATCAAGGCATCCTTGATTGGCGTAACCGACTCTCCATTGTCTGCATCGCTGTCCCAGCAAACAAAGTGTCGACGAGATGATTTGATGCAAAACTCTTCCCAACTGACCACTCTCCAATTAAGGACACTACCTTGACAGCCTACCGTCGGTTCCATGAGCAATCAGGATCCTCTCCTTATGGAGAGTGGCAACACACCCTGGATACCATATACCACTGAAATAAATAGTCAGGGTCAGGTGAGTACACACCATCTTTAAGCGGCACAAATCGGTTGTTTTTTGCGAGTGTGAGATGAATTGGAAACAAGCATAAAAACTCAATGAGCCATTCCCCTGCATGGTAAGCTGAGATGTTCCACCCACGGTTCTGAGTCAAGCCCTGGTGCTCCCCACCGCCACATGACTCAGCAACAAATATGGCAAACGATGCAGTGGTAACTTTGATGGAGTTGAGCACATTCTCCGTTAGCTTCTTTGTTGCCCCCTCAAACAAGGTGATCATGTCCGTAAAATGCAGCTCATATCGTTGATAATAACGGTCTGTTATGAACACGAGCATCCAAGAGCTGCAAAGGTTTGACACCGCAGGCAACACCAGGAAACGGGTCCAACTGTCAGTGTGACAGTCGATAAGGCAGTTGTGGGTGGTCCCATTCCTGTTCTGATGTGTTGTGCAGATGAACCCCACACACCCTTCTCCTTGAACATAAACTTGGTCACTCTGCAGGTGATGTCCAACGTGTGTGAATGGCATGTGCATGCCTCAAAGTCAAGGATGACAACATGTACCATGCTCTGGTTTATCAGTGACATGATGACAGGACCGTTCTCAATGGTGAGCAAGCCCAAGTTGAGCGGAATCCCTTCTGTAAAACCAAATGTATTCCAATGATAAGCTGTCACTGTCAGATCGTTCACATTGGTTTGTGCGACCAGCAAACAAGCACCATCTGGCATCGAGCTCACACTGGATGGCACTGTCTCGAGCTGGAGTGTCACAAATCTAATCATTCCCGTCCCTCGTCAGCAAGACTTGTGCAGAAGAAAGAATGCAAGATCAAACTCACCGAAAGTGGAGAGTCACACCCTCGGCCTGTACTGAATCAACAAGAACTAGTTCTTTGCTTTGTTGCAATAGCGGGGATCCTGGTGTACACACCGGGATCCCGAGGATCTACTGTAGGGTACTTACCTTTGGACTGGAGAGAGTTACTCAGAGATGATAGCAGTAGCAGATCAAGAGAGTATATTTAATATTCAGACTCAGCAGAGTCTTATATACGCTTTGTAATGATTACTTAATATAGGTCACATGACTGTAAGTACGTGTCCTTTCAACATGCTTCTGCTCACAAAGCATGACAGGTGAACAGACAGCACGCCATTGTACCACGGATGCAAGTTGATTGCACTTCCTGATGCCTGAAATCCACCCCACGTGTTGTCAAATACAAAAATGTACAGTAGGAGCTGCAAACATGGGAGAGATCAACAGGTGAGTGTGGTAACGTAAGTGAACATGTACCTTGTCAGAAGACACCACCGCCAGCGTCTTCTTCAACTTGTCGTATGCCAACAGAAAATTGTGCCCAATCTTTTTAGGATTGAGTGACTTTCAACAGCTGTGTGCAATGGCACTGTCTATACCTTCCAATTGATCGAGGTAGACACTCAAGTTCCCCACATCACCAGAGATGACCAATAAGAGTCTCTAGCCTTCCAGCAATTGTGTTTGTCTGCTCGAAACAATCATAGGATTCAGCTCCGATTATGCTCGAGCAAAGGAAGCGCAGACACACACCACAGAATGACCAAATGGCAATGTAAATAGTGATGAACTGCTGCAGAGTTGTCCACATCATGTGGTTGCATTGTACCGTACGAGACGGCAAGCCCAGGTTGACAATTTCACAATTGTGACAGTGGGCCTGCAGCGGGCTCCCAGTGATAGATATAGAAGATATACAACAAACCGGCAGGCCTGCTGATTAGTATGCGGAAGGAATACGGTTAGCTTGCAAAATATGCATAGGTTAGGTATGCTACATACAGGCAGGCCCGCAAGAGTCACAAGAAGAGGCATACAATAGACAAGTGGGCCCGCGAATATTTTACATGGGAGAGGGGTGTTACAGGCAGGCAGGCCCGCAAGAGTCACATAGAGGAGGCATACAATAGACAAGTGGGCCCGCGAATATTTACATAGAAAAGGCATACAACCTACATGCAGGCCCGCAAGAGTCACATAGAAGAGGCATACAATAGACAAGTGGGCCCGCGAATATTTTACATAGGAAAGGGGTATTACAGACAGGCAGGCCTGCAAGAGTCACATAGAGGAGGCATACAATAGACAAGTGGGCCTGCGAATATTTATATAGGAAAGGCATGCAACCTACATGCAGGCCCGTGAGAGTCACATAGAAGAGGCATGCAATAGACAAGTGGGCCTGCTAATATTTTACATATATGGGAGAGGGGTAGCACAGACAGGCAGGCCCGCGAGAGTCACATAGAGGAGGCATACAATAGACAAGTGGGCCCGCAAATATTTACATAGGAAAGGCATGCAACCTACATGCAGGCCCATGAGAGTCACATAGAAGAGGCATACAATAGACAAGTGGGCCTGCGAATATTTTACATAGGAAAGGGGTATTACAGACAGGCAGGCCCGCAAGAGTCATGTGGAAGAAGCATGCAAGAGACGAGTGAACCCGCGAATATTTGACATAGGTAGGGCATGCAACATAGAGGCGGGCCCGCGAATACAGTGCATAGGGAAGGTATACTACGCACATCCGCAAGCCGCGGTAGGTTAGGCGCAAGACTATGGCGTAATTTCTGCACAAAAGATATTGACCACGATCCACGCTGCTCTCACCGCGGTGCCTATTATGTCAACCACATACTATGGCGTGATTTCTGCCCAAAAGGTATTGACCATGTTCCGCGCCGCTTTCACTGCAGTGTCCACTGCGCGAACTGCGTGCTCCATGTTGTGCGTCACTCATGCCGCGGTGTGTGCTGCGCGATCCATGCTCACCCATACTCGCACTAGTATGAGCAAAGAATCTGATGCCAGAAATTTAAGTTTTAAAATATTGTGTTTTCGGGCTTTCGGCGTTGGAGGGCTCTCTTGGTATGAGAGTATGATGAACATGTGCCTACGCAATGCGAGACCAAGCAAAGCATGTTGCCCACCCCAAGGCAGGGTATAGATGGGTCCTTACAGTAAAGAGTGGTGGGCGACTTGGGATAACGGTGTGGGTGGCGAGAATATGTACAATAAGCATCGTCTTTGAGCCGAGAGTTCTAGGCAAATAATGGGATCTACACTAGGGTTGGATACCACACGGCGGGCAAAGCGAATGTGAACATCTTTGTTTTTGAGTGAACAATTGGGATTGCATCTGCCTTGGCGAGACCTGGCACATGATGATGAGGTGGAAATTATCTTGGTGGTATGGTGGTCCTCGATTCCACACAGGGTAGGCAGTGATGCTGACTATGCTGGGGATGGGGTGTTGGGGTAGTGGGAGGAGTGATGTAAGCCGTGGATGGGTTGGGAGCAGGGGGGAACGCGGGCTTGGGTGGCGATGGATACCACTGCCCATATGACGGCAATGGACTCATACCTGACTACGTCACAAACGGGTTTGCCGTGGGTGGCGGCATCAACTTCTCCGTGGATGGTAGGATATAAGTTGGGTAGGGCCTGGGACTGACAAAATCCTGGTGAATCATTTCCTCGAACTCCTGCAGCATGACAGGATTGACGTTGAGCTACTTGTTAGAGTAGGTATCTTCGCAGATCACCTTTAACGCGAGGATAAAAAAGGGGGGTGGCCAGAGGATCCCTGAGCAGTCGGAAAACATGCCATGAGTGGTTGAAGGAGGGCAAGGGCAGCAAGGGTGACTGAAGATGGGGGATACTCGGGACAGGCAAAGAGTTCCATGTTACCTAGATGAAGAATGGCTGCAACGAGCTGGCATGTTTGAGTGACATGGCGTTTGGACAACCCGACAGACTTGGAGTGAGAGATTGCATTTAAGTTTGGAGTCACGTTTTGAGGAATATGACTGAGAGTGTTGCGCATGATCTGTCCACCAATATTCCGTGAGGACAACATGACATATTCGCACCACCGGCCGATGTCATGGGCAGCTAATTAGGAGGCCTTTCAGCGCCATCCGACATGCACCACCAAAATTGTGGACGTATGAATTACTGTGGATGTGTTACGTAGGATGCCCTTGCATCACCAAGAGCAAGAATGGCAGATTGGATATGAGGATCTAATGGGATTTGTTGGGGATCAGACCAAGAAGATTACCCATGGTTTGTCCACCATAATTACCTGTGGCGGGCATAATTGATTTGCTTGGCCCACTCAAGTCACAGGCGGCTACTTAGAAAGCCCGCCTGTGAAATCCAACACACGCCGCCAACATTGGGGAGGCAAGGATCCATGTGGGTATGTTACATCTGACCTCCGTGAATCTCCGAGAGCAAGAATGATGGGTGGAATTCGAGGAGAGAGTGACGATTACAAGGGGTCTGTCCATGCTAATTATCTTGGGAAGGCAGCAATGATTTCTGTGGCCCGCTAATATTGCAGGGAGCCGGTGGGCAGGCATGCATGCATAATCCAACATGCGCCGCCAAAAGCGGGGAGATATGGATTACTGCCAATGTGTCACATTGAGCTCATCCACATCCCCAAATGCAGGACGATGGATTGAATTCGGGGATAGACTCAGGATTGTTGGGGATCATATCGAGAGGGATTTGCACGGTCTGTTCGTCAAGATTATCTTCAGAGTTCAAAAATGATTTGCGTGGCCCGCTGATATCGCGGGTGGCTGATGGAAGGGCCTTCCCGTGCTCTGCAACATGCGCCACAAAAATTGGCAACAAGAGCAAGGCAACAGATCTAATTTGAAGATTGAGTGATGTTTGCTGTGCATCAGATTGAGAAGGTTATGCAGCCCCCGTCCACCCTAATTATCTGGGGAACGCGTGAACAATTTACCTGACCTGCTAAAATCACAGCTGGCTAATGAGCAGGCCTCCCCACACTCTCCAACATGCGCCGCAGAAATAGGGGGGTAGGGAACAATGCATATCCGTTACATTGGACCTGCCTGCATTACTAAGAGCAAAGGTGGCGGATTCAACTTGGGAACTGAGTGATGTTTGTTGGGGATCGAATCGAGAAGGTGACACATGGTCTGTCAGCCTAATTACCTGGGCAAGGCTTGCTTGCATTGCTAAAATCACATGCAGCTAATAAGAGGGCCTCCCTGCGCAATCCAACATGCCCCGCCAACATTTGGGACGCAAGTATTACTATGGATGTGTTACAATGGACCTGCCTGCATCCCCAAGAGCGAGAACAATGCATTAAATTTGAGCATTGAGGGTGAAACTCCCTGCTTATCAGCGGTGCTCCGTGTGTCACAAGCCCGCGCACCCAATAATGCTTCACAGAGGATATGCAATGGCCACGATATCACAGAAGGATGCTTCGCAAGTGCAGCCAAACATGAGATCGTCTGCGTTAAATATTGCATTTTCAAGGGTGTATCAGCAGAAAATTTGTGGACTTCCGCATAGGGGGGCGGCATTGGAATTCGCCCAGTAAGGCAGTTGCCATGGCAACATACTTTTTTTCCACTGAGTCACCATTGGTCCCACTCGTTTCTTTCACTCTACACTTTCAAATGAGTTCTGACGCAACTGCGCTTCCCCATCCCTCGGATTCCCTGTGGCAGATGGTGGATCATCTAGCTGACTATATGCACTCTAGGTACTCTGTGGGGATTGGTCGTCCTGCGGAACACCCCAACCGTGGTCCTGATATTCGCATTCTGCTTGACCTCCTCTGTGAGGCTGACCTACTGGTGGACAAGCTAATCGCGACACGGAAGAACCCAAGTAAAGATTGTTCTCTCTAGGCAGGTCTTTACTAAAATCTGCTATAGTTTGCCTGGATAATTTCGACCCGAATGCAGAACCTGCTCGTGCTAAGAAATTCCTGAGCTCTTTAAACCACAACATGACGTGTGCAGAACGAGATCACGATGAGGCACAATATGAATGGTGCTCTCAACCCGCCATTCTGACAACAAACACAGGAGGAATAATTGCATGGTATCTCCCACGAGCCATTAGTCATTTCAACCAGGTAAGCCCTACAATCTAATAAACTCCATTAATCAACCGCATGTCAGGAGCGCATCTGGAAAATCATGGGCAAAATTGGGACGTGTCTCCGCCAGAGTATCAACGGCCGGAATGAACCAAGGAAATGGAGAACGTTCAACGGGCTATTTTGCGAGGGTGCAGATCTGAAAGGAACGATTAATCTCTCCCCTGCCTGGTTCCAACAAGGGAGGACGGTATGCCCATATAAACTTATGTCGCACCACCCTGACCCTTCTCCAGAGTGGCCTGAGAGCGT